>QFEU01002650.1:0-31578 GCA_003316345.1 Tricholoma terreum
GCGTTGTCTGTGCTGCGACGTGGTCAGTGCCCTTCCCTATTCACTTCTGTCCATTTACCAAATATCTGGCTCTTCAGGATTATGCCTGCAGCGATGGTACGAACTTTTACAACGCAAGCTCTTTTTTGCTAAACACGAATTACGTTAGGTACCTCGGCCTTGGGATTTCCCTGAGCGACCGCAGCCAGACGGGCAACACCCAACACAATCCGCTCGAGTTCCGTCTTCACCTTCGCCCACCTCCGATCTTTATCTCAAGGACAATCCACAGGTTTTCGCAGATTCCAGCTCTTTGCAGACTACCGTTGTTAACGTCAAGTAATTTACCTCCCGGATACCCAAGGTCCTTCTTTTATAACCAGCTTCCTAACCTGTTATACATGAATATTTACGACCCGCCCACGACAAGAAACGTCTTCTCATTTGTTACATACTCTTCGATCGTGTTTATATAAAGTGAAAGAACTAACATCTTCAGCGTGAATTCTGTGGCTGAGACTGGGAGCAAATGACCATGGGCGATGTGAGAATCAACCTCGCTTGCAAGACATGGACTATACCGACCACCACGTTGAGAACTCTTTACTATTACAGAGATAAACATTGCCAGTACTGCCAAAAGCGCAATGCATAACTCGGCCCGAGAGTCGTTTGGAGCTCAGTCGGTTTATCAATTTCAGGATGATTTCTCTCCTACTTACTAGTAGTACAAACGTTACAAAAACAATGATATACAGCACTTGTGCGATGCAGATATTGACTTCCACCAGACTCAGATATACTATGGCACTTTATCTATTGCGTCGTGATAATGCTATCCGGCTCTATAGACAGAGTCAGAAGCCATAAAGTTCGGACAGGAGCTCGCTCCGTACCGATGTAATCAATAATATCACCTTGAAGGGACTGAAGGGTTTGAAGGAATGATTCTGGGATATGGGCAGCAAACCCCTAGATCAATTTGTCGACGTCGGTAAGCATCAAAAGGAATAGAATAATGTACATACGTTGAGGAGAGGGTCGAAGCGTTGAGTGACCACTCCGCCTGTAAAGCTCAGTCAGATTACAGGCGAGAAAACAAAGCAGATAAGTACCACTGGTGTACACCTCCTCAGCATACTTGTCAATGCTCTCCTGGCCGACGTGTTTCTTGAATACCACGATGTATCCTGCAAACGACGTGTGAAGAACAACATTCGCATATCTGAAGAAACGACTTGCTCGTTGACATGTTAGCTGTAAATTGTGTGCAATCGATCAAGGGACGATCGTGGTGAATGACCAACAGTGACTAGTGATGACGCACTGCCCCCATACTGGCTCGGTTCCGTACTCTGTGTTACGTGCCCAACAACTTGTTTTCCACAACATGCCAGTAACGCGTTCAGCTACTCGAAGCAACTCGCAGTCTTCTTTAGCTGCAAAAAGCAACGAAAAAGGTTCCAGCGATCCCGACACTACATCACCACATGTTACCCCGAAACGCCCACCGCGTGTGACTAAGATTCGCAACACACAGACGTCGTTCGCTGTCATTCAAGCAGGCCACCGCAATTCATCTACGTCTCAAAATGGTCCTAGCCTCCTTCCTGCTGTCTTATCATTTTCGTTTGAGGATGCAAAGCAGCATTTGACAAGCGTTGATCACCGGTTCGAAGACCTGTTTAACAAGATGGAATGCAAGCCATTCCAACACTTGGAGCGCGTACATCCTTTCCGGTAACACTCTCGTCATGTCATTTGTACAATGAACCCTGACAGGCATCTGAGTACAGTGCGCTGGTCACCTCTATCTTGTAGGAGATGTCGATTGTTCTGCTGAGGCTGTAATCGAACATTTGACAGGGGCCAACAGATCTCCTGGCTAGCGGCCCGTTCCATTAATCACAAGTTTGTCAGGTTATTTGACTCATCGCTTCCCGAAAAACCTGCGGACTATGAGTTGGTGCACTTCACATTTGTCATCTCCTTGATTCAACATTTTTGAAGGGCACAAAAGTCGCCGACTTCGTTCTTTCCAACCCCCGAACAGGTTGCAAGCACCGATATTATAACCCTGAGGACAGCTGGTTTATCCGCTCGCAAAGCAGAATATGGTTCGTAACTTGGGTGTGATGGTTATTACTCATGATTCTTGACACTGGGGTTCTATCGTAATCAGTGCGGGATTTGGCTTCCAGATTCGCAGATGGGCGCCTTTCAGCGGAGAAATTGACTCGTGCCAGCGATGAGGAACTGGCACAGATGCTCATTGAAGTCAAAGGTATTGGTCGAGTGCGTTCATTCAATCTTATCATCCAAACGTCTTCACTAACGTTTGTTCGATCCTACCAGTGGACAGGTAAGAATCGCATGGCCGTGATACGTGGCTCGATACTAATGCGCTTGCAGTTGATATGTTTGCAATATTTTCGTTGAGGCGTCCGAACGTCCTTCCCGTTGGTGAGTTGTCATGTTTGTCTTTCCTTCGTCTCTGATGGTTATCAGGTGATCTTGGCGTTCAGCGGGGTTTGGTCATATGGTTCCTTTCGCTTCACTCGCCTTCCTACAATTTTTGTATCTCCCCCCAGAAAGTTTCTGGGCAATCCAGTGAGAAGCGGAATGACAAGGACAAGAGCCTCACACTACGTCAAGACCACGACGAATTGCCTGTATTTGGACTAGAAGCTGATTCTTCTAACGAGCGGCTAGCTACAGACGTCATAACATCTCCTGACGTATCTTCCGTCCGATCTGCGATTATAGATGATAGCTTGGGTGAACCTGAAAAGAACGCGATCGCCTCGATACCACCCGCTTTCACCCCTTCTATCAAAATAACCTTGAATAAATCGGCAGTCGAACCGGGTTCGAAACTAATTCCGTTACCAGACGGACTCAGTGTCGCTGTGCTCAAGAGTCGGCTTGAAGGCAAAAAGAAGATCAAGTATGCTCTTAGCCCTCTCTGTAGCGACATTCTCCTAATGTATTGTCTTGCTGTAGAGGGGCGTTTTTGACCCCTAAAGAGATGGAAGACCTCACTGAGTCGTGGAAACCCTACAGAGCTATTGGTAAATTTGGTTTTCGTCAACTCACACAACTTGATTCACTGGCATGCTTTCAAGGTGTATACTACATGTGGTCTTTGGCGGAGGCCACAAAATAGAAGGTTAGCATATGCCATCATCATTGAAACCTGGATCTAGACGGCTATTTAGGGGGGGAAATGTACTATAAATGCTTATTGATCGGTGTTCAATGTGTTATAAGTAGCTCTGCTGAGTTCAAAACAACAAACAACCCTGCAACTCAATCGACCTCTGTTTCTCGAGAACTGGCACAACACTCTTGGGCGTCTTTCAAGCCAACCATGATATTGGAACTTCTTCGTTCACCCTCTCCTGTAGAAAGCGATACCGTACAGACACCTTGTGTCGACCATCCAGACCATTACGAAGCCCTTCGCTTGGAGAATTGCCAAATCTATCGCCCGCATACACGCAGCCGTGGACAACAGAGCAGCAAGAAATTTGCATCCCGCAGTCGTCATCAGAGGAGCCCTAATCTTGATCCATTGGATTTATCGCCCGGAGGAAACCATGCAGGCTTCGTACCATTTGCAAGAGTCTCCCCTCTCCATTATGGATCCCGTATGTCGGAAACTGATATTGTCCGGTCTTTTTCTGATGCCTTCATCGTTGATGATGGCCGGTCTGGGTTCGATCCCCCACCTAGCCCTGTCACCTCCCCTTGCTCGCCCGAGGATCCGAGGATCATACAGGATGAACAAAGCGACCTGGACTCTGGTACCAAAATCAACGCTAGGTTTTACTCGCGAAACTTTCCTCCCCATCATGGTTTGAATCCTGAATTTGTCGGTATCTATGCACTTGGAGACGAACTTGGCTCTGGTGGCTATGGCTTTGTAATGACCGCACTCCACCGTACGGAAGGTCATGAAGTCGCAGTCAAATTTATCATCAAGGAGAAGGTTCCAGACCACGCCTGGATGGAGAACGACACTATCGGTAGACTACCTACGGAAGTTATCTTGCTCAGTTTCATTGACCATGAGAACATCGTTAAGTGTTTGGACATTTTTGAGGACTCGCTGTACTTTTATCTGGTACGTCAGCAGTCCCGTTGCATCTCCAGGACTTACTATCTATCGTATCTGCTTAGGTTCAAGAACTACATGGCTCGCCGTGGCACAAGACCCAAAAAACACCTGCAACACCTGCAAAGCCCATACCTGTCTCCTGTTTATCTTTCTCTCCAGGTTGTCCGACCCCTATGCTATCCCCATCAGCGTCTATCAGCTCACTGGACAGCTCAGTGCGAAGCAATTCGCCTCGCTCACCTCTTCCTCTCAATGAGCATCCAGAAATTCCGCGAAAACTTGCATACGAAAACGAAAACCGCTTGAGAGTAACAACACTTCCCAACCTAGATGCATTGGATCCAACAGCCATACCCCGACCCCAGTTTTCGAGGCGCGCGTCACACGATTTGTTTGAATGTATAGAGCAGTCAGAGCATAAAAGGCTTTCCGAAGACCAGGCCCGTTACGTATTTTCCCAGGTTGTGGATGCTGTGCATTTTTTAGATAGTCATGGGATCGCCCATCGTGACATCAAGGACGAGAATCTTGTCATCGACAAAAATCTGAAGGTATATGCATCCATGCTTTGTGCAAAAACCAAGTCATGCTGAAAATGACGCGCTTCAGGTTAAATTGATCGACTTCGGGAGTGCTGCAGTGGTTGACCCATGCGAGCCACGTCCCTATTACAATGATTTCTATGGAACCGTCGAGTATGCCGCTTCCGAAATACTTCTCCAACAAAGATATCAAGCTGCTCCAGCTGAGATATGGACCCTGGGTGTTCTTCTATCTTACCTCCTCACTGGAACACCGCCGTTCTTAACGAAGGAGGATGCCACAGATGGGAAGATTGCTTTTGCAAGCTCGACCTGTGCAAAGCTTTCCCAGGCGGCAATTGAACTGATGTCTGCATGTTTGGATCCCGACGTCCTCACCCGCCCAACGATTGGAGAGGTCAAGGTACATCACTGGCTGACGCAGAAACACAAACACAAATAAAACGGCAGTCACTTTTTTCTCCCACCTAACCAATGTTTCGTTATCAATCCACAATCTTCTAGCCTCATACTGCATATTCGTCATTTGTTGTATCATCTATCTCACTTCTAGCACATAGCTATTGGAATTATTGCATCGTTTTGTGTATAATCAGATATTTACCTCATGTATCTTTCAAGTTTATGGTATTTACACCCAGAACCAAGAGCACTAGTGATCCGAGAGCTATCAGGAATGTTATTTCATGTTAGGGCTTATGATCGATTTTGGCGACTGGTATTGTCTATAGCTACCTCACGCGGCATAAGCAATCCTTCTTCTGCTCTCCTCGGAATCCATAAACAACGCCTCGAACTCTTCAGGCGTCTGACCGATTACCCCGAATGCCGTTTGCAACGTACGTCCCAAAGACTCTAGTTCCTCGGTTACACCCTTCATCGTGATGGCATATGCAAAGAACAGAAGCTGTCTGGAACCTTTGACGTCACGATGTTTCACGACATCAAGCTGCCGGATAGCGTTGACCTATGATAAACGATATTAGGATATGGTTGTGGTAGGGAATAGCATTGGAGACATACCAATCGTTGTCTTGCCTTCTCTACGGGAGGAAGGTACGGTGGAAGTGGAGCCTTGAGTCTAAATGCAGAAGAAAGCGTTGAAAAGCTGAGAATGATATTTCCAACCATCTCATGCCGCTCCTTATTCACGGGGATGATGAAATCCTGCCGGACACTCTGCATATTCATCAGGAATTAGATATTAATATGATGAGATCACGCTACTCGCCGTATACCTGCACGATATGAACAAATGATTCATTGAGTGGAAAAACAGCTCACCATTCCTCTTTCGTTGTCACACAGCGCATGCTGTGGAGCTTGTCGAGTATGGTCTGCAATCTCGTTAAAACTCCACGATATAAGATCACGGGGAATGGCCCTTTGAGACGGGGTTCATGCTGTGTTTGAGCGAGCAGGCCTTGCAGCTCAATCAGCTTAATCTGCAAATGCAGTTCCCTTCAAGGCCTCATCAGCCAAATAATCACAAAGACGAGTACTGATTAGAAATGCACACATTGCCATAAACTCTTTTATCGAGTTATTTAGTCTGGTGGTCTGGGAAGGCACATGTAAGAGAGTGACGCTGTCCAAGTTGGCGTCGTGCGAGTCCTCGACCTCGTCTGCCATGCGATATTCCGGTGCAAAGGAATTTGAAGCAACTAAGCGCGTGTACAACCATCCGATATTCAGGCAAAATCTGAAAAGTAATGTCAGCTTCCTTATTAGATGATGTGTCGCGAACTTACTCGCCAAGAGCGTTGCCAAGCTCTCGACGAGCCTCGGCAGGCCACCAAAAGCGTGAGACGAAGGCCGCCCATACAACCCCAACAATGACAGAGAGAGCACGATGCAATGCAATCTCTACAACAGAGATGTCTTCCTGACGCAAGTTATAGCTAGCATCCACGGTAAGCAGGTAAATAATCGGGCATATCAAGGTATCACGTACCTATACAAACAGCTCAGGTTGTATGTGAGAAGTACGAAACGGGAAGCAGTAAGGTACTGAGGATTAGACAGGCCGTAATAGAAACAAGGCACTGAGAAAAAGAACCCAAAGATGGAAAGCAAGACTGGTGCATCAGGGTATAGGGAAAATATACCAGCAGCAACGGCTGCGCCACATCTTATGTTTTACTTAATGTGAGTCCTTTGTTACAATAGGGTTGGAAGTATGAAAAACTCACAAAGTGCCAAGGACACGTTGAAGACTCAGATAGTTTGTCTGCTCATCATTCAGATAACGAGAGGGCTGTGTTAGTGTAGAAGACCTACCGCTCCTATGGTTGGTGATATTACAACGAAACACTAGGCCATCAGCATAAGATCAGTATGGGACAAACACTACCAAGAAGCAACTAACCGAAACCAGCGCCCAATCACCATAATTGTCGACAAACATGGGCCTCGTAGCATCAAAGAAGGCAGGGGAGGCCAACATGGCAATCGCCATACCTACCTTGAACGCATACTTAGTGTCACGCTCAGCTAACCTCTTTCCGACTTCCCACACAGTCTGCTTGATGCGTCCCACCAACGGAAGGTCGTTTCTCGGCGGGGTCTGCATTGTATTGGGAGCATGAGGCCGAACTTTAGGAAACGACGCAATTGGCCGTCGATGTTCCGGGATGATATACGCGGCTGGGACGCAGTGGCTCAGGATAATCCACGATGGAAAGGCGGAAACACCTACATAGGGTCCGTTTCAAACTAGGATAATTAGTCTGTTTGCCTGTGGAATTACGCCGTTGGCACCACAATGTGCACCTACCAACACCACGTCTTAAGGTTCCAAAAAAGCGTTTCCACCAAGGTCCCCGCTTCACCCTTGCCTGTTCATAGTTGTATATCCTCCCTATGGCGTCGATGAGCGATAGCACCTCGTTGGAAAACTCTTGCAAGGTAAAGATGAAGCTTAGAAGGCGTGAGTACAGCATCTCAGAAACAACGATCCTACTTACAAATAAACCAGAAACACATGTTCGTTATCACCTCCAACGAGGAGTGAATCATCCATCTCATCTCCCCGTGCCGAGAGCGTCTGGCTCGCAACGGACTGCGGTCGAGACCGTGCAGCGTTATCACTCTTCCTGTACAAGCGCATAACAGCGTGGTTTGATGTGCTCTCGAACCGCACCAACGCCCGCTCAATCCCATCGACAAGCTCGATGAATTCGGTAGGGTTAAACATGCCCTTCTTTCGGTTCTGCGATTGAGATTGTTCAAAGGCCTCTCGGAGGCGGGTTAAAGATGAGGTGCATGCGGTCTATCGATCAAGACAAGAATGTAAATGAGCCGATGAGCCGATGACTGGTTCAATCTCCAAAAACTCACCGACAAGGATTTTAGGGGTGGGCCCAGGTCGTCCACTAAGTCCCCAAACATGACCCCAGCAGCCTTCAACATTGCCTTTTCATCATCAGCATCCATGGAAACGTCAGCATCTGCCACAGATAGATTTTTTTTCTTGCCCCATTTCCCATTCTTCACTTTGACAACGCCCGCCTTGGTCAGATCGTACTGCAACCTCGTACCACTTCTTAGGCCGTTCAGGTGTTGTCCAAGCCGATTTAGACTGTCCACGGCATCTTCGTAAGCGCGCTTACCAGTGTTTTCGCCACTGGGCCCTATGTCAACCCCTCGATAGATCCATTCAGTCCTCGCCTCACTCAGACTTTTCTTGAGACTTGTGAAACTGCTCTGATGGTTCTCCACTGCTTGTTGCATCTTCTCAAGATGATGTTTTCGATGCACCTCCCCTTCGAGCAGAAAGGTTCTGGTAAGCATTGATAGGACCGTAGAAAAAGAATCCAGAGTTTTAGTCATATCCCTTTGGAGATCGAGAATTGCCGATTGGGGCCAGATAGCGTAGCAGACTAGGTTGGATATGAGAGAACCGCATAGAACAATCGTAGATACCTGGAGAAGAGTGTCCAAACCCCCCTCTTTGACCAGACTAGGACGCGCGGTCAACAGGAAGAACATAAAAGAGGTGAAGTAAAGAAGAGCTACGCACACTACAAAAATTATGATTACCGTCATACTGCATGCTGGAAATGATAAGCGGAGTGCTAATGAGAGAATCATAGGGAATTACCAGTATTGAAAGACGGAACCGCCTGACACAACATTAATAAATCACATCGATCGTTTGCCATTGACCCATACACACCATCCAGATTTTGGCCCAGGCCACGGCACTCATACTAACACCAATCCACACGATGGCAACGACGTCGCCAAGCCACTCCCAGCCAGGTTGCAATTCCAGCCACCAGAATAGTGACATAGACGAAAGGCAGACAAAGGCAGAGTAGAAGAGGCCGACGAGACAGAAAAAGTCTGCTTCAATCATTCCCCCAGTTGTCTTGGCTGGATTGAAGTAAACAGCACTGGGAAACTTTGATGTTAGCCAAGGAGACATCAATAATGAAGGTACTCACATAGTTGCCACCATATGACCGCTTGGGAATGGCGTGTGCGGACCAGGACCATGGGAGGTTAGATCACTGATGAAGCCTGACAGCTGGGGGGAAAAGGTAAAAAGAGAGGCGATGAAATAAGCTATGGAACATTTGAGAACATTGCGGTACAGAATAGGAATGGTAGGAATGCGATTTATCAAGGAAGTTGAGGAAGAGTCATGTTCGGAGACCTCAGAAGAGATGGGGGAGGATGGGTCGTTACTTGTATCTGAATCCGAATCATAATCATAATTGGTTTCGTCCACTGTAGAGGAAATGTCGTGGGGGGAGGAAGTTCTACGAGAGGACGTGGCCTGTTCGTCCCAAAAGTCCACTGGTTCATTTTCCTCCAAAACAGACTCGTCCGTGAATGGATCTGTATGACTTCTCCGAACTGCCCTTGGAGTTGAACAGGAAGCAAAACTATCCTCAGGTTCGTTCCTACGAGGTGTGGTTGGTCTCTTTTTACCTGTTGACACGTAGTGCGGCGTGGGGCTGGGCAGCTGGCCTTCATTCTCCATGAGCTGACCGAACAAGGTCCACTGGTGTTGTGGTTTGGGAGTGCCTATCTGTAGGCCCATGACGCCACGTTCATCGAAGGAAGTTCCATTACGCGGAATCAGGGGGGTCGATATGCTGCGGCTGCCTGGCGTTGGTCTGACGCGTGGCGTTCTGGCTTGATCACTTCTGGGAGGACGAGGGGGTGGCTGAGATGAAAAGGACTCAGGGGAACCAACAAAGAAGCTCGTGGAGTCAAGATAGGAGCTGTTCGTCGATGAAGCATTCATAGTTGGCGTCGCAGAACTGTGACAAACTTGATCCTGGGGAACAAAGTGACTGCAAAGACCAAGCTGACGGGAAGCTTGGAATAACAATGATCGCACAAATAGACTTGTTGACTATGTAGGCTCCTATGTAGACCTGGTACATGGACCAAGTATAATGAATAGTTACATCCGTCCCTCCCACTCCTTGCCACCATTGACCTCATGTTCCCACTGTCGCAATGCGTCGTCATCCCAAACCCCTGATGTATCACCCCTGTCCCGTAAGAACGCTTCCCCTTCGAACTGTAAAGGGAGATATATATTGTGAACTGGATGCCTAATCATCTACTTAAGCATCAAAAGTACCAGTCTTGAAATGACAGACAACTCACGCATACCCTGGATTGTAACGGTAGTCTTTCCCGTAACCCAGCTGCTTCATGAGTCCCGTAGGAGCGTTCCTCATCTGCAGTGGCACCGGGATTGTCAAGTCTAGCTTTGCAGCCGCTTCAGCGCGTTGGTATGCTTCGTACGCACGTATCGACTTCGGTGCCTCAGAAAGATACGCAACTACGTGGGCAAGATTGATACGACATTCAGGCATACCGATGGTCTGGCAAGCTTGCAGAGCAGCCATAGCCTAGACATTAATTCGGTCAGAAAGCAGCGATTATACATAATTGCATACCAAAGGGAGTGCTTGATTGTCTGCTAAACCAATGTCTTCACTTGCACAGACAACCATTCGCCGTGCAATATACAGAGGATCTTCTCCAGCAGTAAGCATCCTTGCTAGCCAATACATCGCTGCACTTCCTTGACTTCCCCTGACACTCTTGTGCAAAGCAGAGATCATATCATAGTGACTTTCACCTGTCCGATCATAAGAGGAAGATGCGCAACGTCGTATTGAATCTAGCAGAACGGACTCTTTGCTGTTCGTGGACGACTTGATGACCAAGTCTAATAGAGAAATTGCGGTCCTCGCATCACCCATTGCTAGGGATATGGTGCTTTGCAGTATATTTGGTGTTAGCTGTGGAAGGGAAGGAAAAGGGAACTCCCCAACATCAGAGATGGTCGATGATTGCGATGTTGTAGGTGTTGAAGTAGATAAACCGTCGTTATTATCCGGAGATTTCACAACACGTTTCGCGGCGTTGAGCAACACTGTCCTCATCTCTTCATCACTGAGTCGCTCCAGAACAAAAACCCTGTCAAGACCGGTCATTGAAGAAGGAATTTTCAGGACAGAATCACTGACCGACAACGACTAAGCAGTGCGCCAGTTAACCTGAAGGATGGATTCTCCGTGGTAGCACCTACGAGCTGGTTGGAGATCAAGATATTAACCAGTTTTCACGAATGGATAGCACAGCACCGACTTGAATGTGTCCTTGCTCAACATAAGGTAGAAATATGTCCTAGGTATCAAAAAAATATAGATGACAAGATATATAGTTAATGGGAGTTGTACCTGTTGTCCTTTATTGAACCGATGAACTTCATCGAGAAATAAAACGGTTTTTCTGTCAAAAGAATCAGTGAAATAATACCATGTTCACCAGCATTGACACTCTGCGCACCTTCCTGTCAAGTTGAGTATATTTTTTGCTTCTTCCAGAACTGCTCGAACCTCATGCACCCCAACGCCTGTCGCGCTGAGCTCCTTCAAGATAGCGCCAGTCTGCTGAGCTATCAACCTGGCCAATGTTGTCTTCCCGCACCTATTGTCTGGAGTTGCAAACCAGAACATTAGGTATGTATCAACTCACCCAGGAGGACCCCACAGTATCATAGATCCAATCGCGCCGTTCTCCAGCATGTTCATTAGAACTGAGTCGCGGTCAGTCAAGTGACATTGCCCAACGAACTCGGACAACGTAGTAGGACGAAGTCTTTCGGCAAGAGGCGCAGCCGAGTCGAGGTTCGCCGTCCGAGTCTTGCTGCGCTTGGCAGCTTTTGTTGGCTGCAAGTCTTCTGCTTCGGCAGAACGTTTTGTTGACGACTCTGAAGATTGTAATACAGCTTGAGGTTCTGTCCCTTTGTGACCTGACTTGAAAATTGGCGCGACTGGGCTGGAAGAAGGCCCAGCATTCCTTTGACGGGTTCGTGCGGCCTGAATTACGGACGGCTGGTGGGAAGACGGTCCTGCATGCTTCGTGCAGGAACTATCAATATGCTCGTTGATTATCCCGGCAGAAACCTCATTTGAGCATATTGGACTGGTGTAATAGTATTTGAGCAAGAGCCTAGGGTGTCTCATGAAGTACTTGAAGACGCACCATGTCACTAGCTTTGACGAACTTTTGTTAAGCGACATTGAATTGGAGTAACATGGATATTGGAGGTATTATATTGCTCTGGGTACTTACCTAAATTCGGTACATATAATGACGTTCTACGTAAAAGGTAGTCAACCCGAGGAGTACCAAAAGTCAAGGCACATTCTGCTCCCATGCAACTGCAAGCGTACTTCAGCAGGCCAAGCTGTCAATCGCAGCCACGAAAATCCGGCCCTGCGTGTACATTACATTAATCACAATTGCGAGCGCCTTCACCGCATCGACGACAACAAGTGAATATCGTGCTTATTCCTGAGCATATGCACTTGGCGCTTTGCCCAGTTCCTCCGTGCCAACAAGGCCACCTGTCTCGATAAACCTTTGTGCTGAACCATCAAGACCAACTGTCCGACTGCTTGCAGATGACTCATGTGGTTCCTTTGTTTGATGTGTAGCCTCTTTAATCTCCTGCATCAGGTCCGATGGCATCGAATAACCAGTACACCGCATTTCTTCCGCTGCAATTGTGTAGCGTGTGTCGCCTGCGGAGAGACATTTTTTGATAATAGAGATGTATACTGAGGAGGGTACGACGTGGTGAGCGGCCTTCATTTCCTCGAGGTAGAAGAAGGCATCTTCGTAAGTGTCTTGCGTCAAACACAAGGATATGAACTCCTGGTACGTCTCCAGGTCCGGCTTGATCTTTGCTTCCTTCATGTCCGCGAGCAGCAGACTTCCTAATTCCCGATGAGCCGCCATTATGCATCCTCGGAGAAGGATATTGAAGGTGCTGAGGTCTGGTGTCGCCCCATAGTCGGAGAAACTTTTATATGCTCCGACCGCACGTTGAAGATCACCGAGTACGACAGAAGCCAGTATGAGAACATTAAGCGCGGTTATATCAACGCGTTTCGCCTCTTTATGAAGGTCGTCGATGATGGCCCAGATGGAGTCGATCGCATCTGTATCTTTCTGTGCAATGTCCAATAAAGGGTATGCCGTTTCAATCGTGGGTCCAATCCCACTCGTTCGCATTATGTCCAGGGTCAGCAAAGCCTCCTTGACCCGATCCGCACGACAAAATGCTTCTATCAACGGAGAAAAATGATGTTCTTCCCATGGTACTCCTATGAGTTTGAGGACTCGAAGGGCATCCGTCGCTAGATCTGGAACACCATGGCGAGCGGCCGTATGGAAAACTGATATACAAAGGCCTTCATCTGGTGTGAGGTTAAGGTCTTGGACAGCAACTTTCCAACAGAGAACTACTCCATCCGTCTTGGGAAAGAAAGGCATCAGAATAGAAGGGAGATAAAGTCTCACATTAAAGACTCACATATAGGTTTTCTGCAGACGACCTCAAGCAACTCATCCAAACCGCCTGGTCGATCCTACGGATGGAAATCTTCTCGAACCAAGTTGCTAGGTCAATGGCTAGCCGAGGATAGCCGCTGTCCGCTGCAAGGGTAACAACAGCTTCCATGGCTGGGAGTTCTGGTACTAGATTGCGGGCCTTCATCGAATACAAATATTGCAAGGCAGCCTCTAGTCTGCCATCGGCTGTGAAATGGTAGATGATATGGGAGAAAGTGCTTGAGTTGGGAGCTATATCCATCTCGTTCATCTTCTCAATAACGGGCCACAGATATTGTGAAGGACGTAGCCGTTGGGCCTTCCAAACGCAGGGGTGGGTAATAGAAAAACAACGGAGGTCGCTCACTTACATTTAGTAGGTGGTTAAATATGGCGGCTGTGGGCTTAATTTGGGCCAACACCATATCATCGAAGATAGCCCAGGCGTCTAGCCATATAGCCTCAGCGGCGACGGCTTGCATAAGAGCACTGTACGTAGAATAATCGGGGGGTATGCCCTCTGATTTCATCCTGGCGGCCATCTCTAAGCACGAGAAATACCTTCCCCGCTCCGCTGCCGCCATCATTTCCATTGCATACTTCGCGCGCGTTGTCTGGTTCATGTTCTTTTGGAACGCGACATCGGGTTCGACTCTCGGCTTAATCCTGAGAGTAGATGGAGCGGGATAATCTGGAGCTGAGGTTGACTGGGAGTGGTGTGTGGAAGAAAAGTACTGCCGATGTGTATTTGCTGGAAGAAATTGACTAAATTTGAGGTAGCGAAAGAGATAAAAGAGAACTTGCGCAACGAAAAGACAAAGGCTTCATTTTTCTTGGACAGAGTAGCGCATAATCGCAAATGGGCGCGTTTCTGACAGCGGGCCAACATGTATACAATGGCGAAGACTTTCACGTTAGTTTTTACTGTGTAGACAAATAGATGTCAACACCGATCAAGTTCAAAGTTGAGCGTCGCGTCTCCTAGATCTCGCGACACCTCCTATCATGGTAAGCTCCACCTTTGGTCGCACACTAGTTCTAATACAACAATCTCTCTAGTTCTATTCAGAAACTATTCTCTCTCGGCGGGGCCCTCTGGGCAAAGTATGGCTCGCCGCCCACATGGAGCGCAAGCTGTCCAAAACTCAGACACTGCAGACCGACATTGAGCAATCTGTTGGTCTGTGCTCTTTCCTTCTCATCGCCTTGTGTCTCACAACTCACCCCGTGTCGCAGACGCGATCATGGGTCAGGAAGTTGAAGTCATGGCACTTCGACTAAGCGGCCAGCTCTTGCTTGGCGTCGTTCGTATATACAGTCGAAAAGCAAAGTACCTCTTGGATGATTGCAACGAGGCCCTCTTGAAGATTAAGATGGTCAGTTGGATGGAATCTTTTGCCTTCTCATCTGACTACGTGACTTGCACATTCAGGCATTTCGCCCAGGCGTCGTCGACATGACGGAGGACCAGCTCACAGTAAACAAGAACACAATTACTCTTCAACCCGGTGGACTGGATCTAGATCTTCTGCTGCCTGATGTCAATTGGTGAGCGTTTTGCTGTGTCCGTCACCTGTGCCTTCATTAACGCTATTCAGGGACATGGGCTTCGAAGATCGCCCACCACAGCCTCATGGCCATCACCAAGCCCATGTCGATGACATTACCCTCCGCACGGCTGACGACTTTCAACAATTTGACCTCAATGATCCTTTCGATATGGGGCCCTCTGACGGCATTGGGTCTCAGGACTTCCATGACTTTGATCTTGGTATCAACTTGGATGATGAACCAAATGGAGGTCGAACTCCCAACGACAACATGAGCGTTGACGGGAGCGTCGGAGTCGGTCGTGATGCACAACATCATAGGGACTCTATCCACTCCCACCTCCTAGCTCAAAACGCAGGTGATCTTGACATGGACGTGCTTTCGAACAGGAGTAAGAGTCGAGGCGCTTCAGAACATCCCTTTGGCGGGGGTGACGTGGACATGGATTTTCCTGAGCTTGCGGGAATGGATTTGACCGATTTGGGCATTGGCTTCGATGATATGCCTCTAGACAATATTCAGAAGACACCAGGCCAGACGCGGGAGTCTTCCCGAGCTTGTAAGCATTATCTCTGTATCACAGCTACAAATCATCTCATTCCGCCTATGAACCAGCATCTCCTCTGAGCGAACCTCCTGCAACGCCCACGGCTGATGAACCACCTGCCGCCGACACACCCCAAGAACCTTCGAAGGCCAAGCGCAAGGCCAAGGAGAAGAAACAGATTATTGATTCTGTCACTGAATTACAAGATGGCCCTGGTGCTAAAGTCGGCCGAGGACGCGGCGGTGGGCTTGGCGCTCCAATGACCAAGGATGTCAGCAATATCCTGACTGACCAACAATATCTTCCCCGATCGTCGGTCGTTATGCGCTTGCTAGCCATTCGTGACGATCCTTTATCACATTTCCTTCCTACAAAGGTTACCAACAACGGTACCTTTTTCTGCGCTGCGCCACCGGGTTTAGCCCCTGAATTGGCTGACCTTTTCTTGCGTCCCCTCACCAGCGGACTCGCACCCAAACGACGAGGCATGTCCCCAGATAAGGGCCCCAATAAGCGACCCCGACTTGATGGAAGCATCCACGAAGATGATATCGAACAAGGGCGGAGAGCAGGAAGTCTCGCACCAAGCCATACTCTCGGAAGTGACATCGTTGGGCCGCACAGCGTTGGTCCAGATGGTGTCATGGACTTTGGTGACAACACTGGCGGACTCGACGACTACCAACTGGAAGTGCCTGAATTTGATACGGGTGTGATGGATATGGACCGAGCACGCTCCAAGTCGCTTGCACTCTCAGCGTTAAGTCGACTCTCGACTCCGGCACCCGATGGTGTACTTGTGGAAGAGGGCGATGAGTCCTACGCTGATGCTTCATGCCTGATCGCGATGTTCGACTTCCGGCCTTCTACTCAGGCACAGACACAAGGCTCAGAAAAGGAAGCACAAGCAGTCGACAATGAAGGAAAGGGATACAGTAAGAATACTGTCAAAGCTTTGAGCATCATAAGGAAGGAGCTGCAGCCCGTTGCTGACCAGGAGGAAATGGACAAGATGCTCAGTTTCAGGAAAATATCTGATAAGGTGTGTTCCCATCTCCTGCTGCCTCGATTCTATGATAATTGCTTCTAGGCATCCCGTCGCGCCGCCGCATCTTTCTTCTTCGAGTTGCTCGTCCTTGGTACACGGGATTGTGTCAAACTATCACAGAATACACCCTTTGAGAACATTGAGATACGCGCCAAAAACAAATTGTGGGAGCAACAACGACACGGTTCCGTTGCCCCCTCTCGTTTCGGCTCTGAGGCACCATCTCGTTTCGGATCGGTTGCTCCTTCTGACATACGTGGTGCATCTGTTGCAAGATCCATTGCTTCGGCTATGGGCCTGTAATCATTTATCACATCTTTGCTATCTCGTCGCTGGTCTCCATTAGGCGGATCGGTCTTGATTTATCTGGAGGATTTATTATTCTGTTGGGTTCCACATCATTAGCACTATCCTTTTGCTCTCCTGTTGTTTAGCGGCTGGCCTTTGTAGTTAGATAAATTCGGTAGTAAAATGTACGTATGAACATGGGAACATCTGACTGTCGTTCCTGGAGATGAACTTGCTATCTGTCCTCGGATACAAAGTCACGTAGGGATTGGTACTGGTATGTCCATCTTCCCATCTATGTATAATGCTACGAGAAACTGCTGACGAAGTTGTACCCTCCGGAAGTCGCAGTTGCCTCCACCAACTGTTAATCATTCAGAGACTTCTTTAGATTCGCGAATACATTGTTTGGCACATAGACCGTAATTCAATCAGCGAATGTCATGGTGGCAGCAAGAGAAGGCCCGAGAACCTTGGTTACAACTGGTCCGTCAACGAATGGAGGCGCAGATCGGATGAGTAATTGCTCCGTCGCAAGACCTTCCGATGGGCCGATAGCTTCATGTTGAATCCTTGACGAGGAAGCCCAAGACAGATCGTCAAGCCCAAAGGAAGAAGACATACCATTCGATTTCGAAGGCAGCATTGTTCAACACAGCAATTCGTAAGATCTGCCGAGGATTGGTCAGGATTCCACCACATTCTTGAATTCATGAATGTCATCTTTACGAAGAGTTCGCGCATGGCTCCCGGCAGGGTGTTGTTGTCCCTGATGACGCCAAACATATCGTTCCAGCCGGAGGCTACCAGACGAACATTGAGCCTGCAAGATAACGTTGTCAGTTGTGAACGTCGCGTCCCGGCCTTTAGACTGATAAAACACCATCCAGAGCGAGCAAGGTTCCATGCCGTAGTCTAACGGCGTCTGCTATCCGATGGTGCGTTCAAGGTTGGAACATATCCATGTAGTTCATTGGCACCGGCAGTTATGCTTACCGGGTTGACTCCCGGGGCAGGGAACACGGGCAGGTAGAATATCATCCGATCACTTGCCGAGTTCAGGTGACGAAATTCCAGCTCCTAGAGAACAGACGAAAGCAGCACAGAAGGAGAATAAACGTGCAGAGATAGGTCCGCTGACCCGATAGGTCGTTATATACCTCAGTATGTTAGCCATAGGATCGTAATAGATAAGGGTCTCGAAAGGTAATGCTGAGCATACCAGGACGTCTTCAATGATTATAGGAAATGTACTGGTGCTAAGTACTAGATTCTTTGAATCAAAATGATGGTCATCAGATATATACACGGAGTGTGTCGATTTCCCAATATGCTTCTGCGAATTTCTTGGGATGATTATCGACGACTGAAGGCGAAGGAGAAGTAAGAATTAATAAAAGTAGTGTTCGTTCTGGAAGCTTACAGTATTGACACGACTCATTACCACATCCTGCTGCCGCAAATACTGCACCTGCCCAATCACCCTAAAGATGATAATTAGGACAAGGGATCGATGCGGAAAAAGTTGCAGTATAGAGTAGTACTCACGCATAGAGTTATATCAAAGATGATACGATGATCATCAAAGTGAGTGTTGTAATCGCAAGTGTCAGTAGGAAAATACGCCTCGGGTTCTCCCCAACTACCGTCCGGTGAAAGGGTGTCGAAGCATCCCTTGACCGCGAAAGGGACGTTGCGATCAGTCCGAGACCAAAACCATACACTGATGCCCCTGTCCTTCGATCTTTCCATCACGAACCAACCCCCGTGTTCAGTGTTAAATCTAGTCCCATAGGAATTTGGATTCTTGAATGACGTGCCACATCCTTGGTTGTAGTTCTTTGCTGCATCGCAGTCCGAGGACACCGGTGTGCTAATGGATGAACGGATGAATACAACAACGAAGGTCAGTAAAAGATGCCGTACCCGCACTGCCCGCGTGATGGCGGCATAGTACAGTCGGGGCTCGTATGCAATGAGGCGAGATTCTGTGTATCTAAATTCACTCCTGTGAAGACATATCAGCTTAACTGACGGTAAGGATCGAGAAGAAACATAATGCTAACCTTCGATGATGTCGATCTCCCCACCTTGAGGCCAGGGACCTGCCGAGCTCAGTGTCCAGAAGGCAGGCCAAGTCGCGCACCCCTCAGGCATGTGTGTTAACTCCAAAATAACCAGGGAATCGCCGTACGCTTGATTGGAGATGATACGGACGCTGTCGCGGCCTCGAGCGTCGGGCTCTACCACAGCGTTGGCATCGACACGCATTACAAATTTGTCGGAGGAGGCTGACATGCGGAATGAAGCAAGTGAGAAAGACAGCAGAGCCAACGAAGAGTGAAAGGCGTACCATAGGACAGATTGGACCTGAGCGCAGTTGCTTTATCGACATAGTTGACGCGTCCATGAGTCGGATCGTCCAAAGTTTCCCATGTCCACTCATCGAGAAATTGATTGCCCACATAGGAATCTCTGAGGCGATATGCTTGAGTGACAGCTGCACATACAAGAGCCAGCCACAACACGCAGATGGAATGACGCGTAACGATCATTAGAGTACGATATAACTTTTGGCGAGCGCGAAGGGGAGAGACAGAGGCAGAGAATGGGATTGAGTGATCGACAGCATCCTAGACTGGTGGCTGACTGGCTGATCAGTTACACTCTGGCATGGACGAGGATGGAATGCAAAGGGCCAATGCAGAGAAACAGACTGCATGCTGCCTAGGAACTACTGGAACCTGAATGATGTGCAACTCCAACTTCATAGTCCCTGCGCCACGCCACGATTGCATTTTCGGCCAAGGATCGTGAGGCCGATGCTGTAGTATCGAAGGATAGTGGATTTGAGTTTGAGCTCTGGACCTCGCCTCCACACTGCAGCCGATTCGGGCAAACGCTACGAGTCCGAGAAAGTGATCTCAGGTGGTGCGTTGACGTAGAATGGTGACGGTCTTGTCAGTATCGAACCGCAGGACGTTGATATCAGGGATAGGAGGAACAGCTAGCTTCCCTACGAAAGATGATTAGGAAGAGGAAGAGGAGAAAGAGAATGCGGAGCTCGACGCTGTCAAATATCCTCAGTATATCCACACCAATACCAAGCGTCTGTATCACGACCATATATTATGTAAGGCAAACAACCCTGATCTCAATCTTTTGGGAACGATTGATAGTGAGACGAAACCGGCGGAACTCTACCCTCCATGACAGATGCAATACCCATTCATCTCTTAAGGTTATCTCTCACCCGGAAATTGTCTAACAGCAGGTGGCGCGATCTGGAACGGGGGAATGGGTGCTTTCAATGCGATATCCGTGCTCCAGATTCATACAGTGATACGGAAACTGTTCAAGTTGGACCGAGTGCTTAGGCTCGCACAAAGGCAGTAAACTCCTTACGCAATTGGGCAGGATCCACGACAGCCCGTCCATCAGCTTTTGCTCTTCTGCGGATCTTAAGCATGGCATCGTAAATGTTTTATCCGTACAGGCCGCCGCCATCTGTGAATATGCCGTCCATTACATTGAGACATCGCAGCGTCCCAGGACCTTTTGGCGTCTCGCAGTGCGCCCCTTTGTGTCCAGTCCAGAGGAGTGGTTTCTTCCTCGAGTCGATCCATTGTAGGGATGGATCGGACGCGCGCGTGCCGGTTCCGCCTGCTGGTCAAAGTCGATCGCAACCGTTATCTGTCAGCCTCGTCATCTACTTTCTTCGTCTCAGAATGTTACTACTTGGGCTGCAGATTCTGCTTTCAGTGCTGAGTCTTGCTTTCTCTACACCTGTTAACAATGTTGGGGGTGGATATGCAATGCCTCTTAGTCGCCGGTCACTACGTCATCAGCCTCCAGTCCACCCCAGTAATAACAGGATTTTTAACCCAACGCTTGCGGTACCCCGCCTCCTGATAATCCATTAGCGTATCATGTACTAATTGACCTTGCAGAAAGAAGAAGTGCACCATCTCATTCACAAATACGCTACAGCCAATCGCTTCTTGACCGGCATCGTACTCGGCCCTGATCATGGCCCCATGGGCCTTCTTCCCAACGCTGATACACCGAGTGACAACGCAGTCGATATAACTTCTCTAGTTTCCACCGCCGAAGCGCCTTTCCTTCCGTCTGTCCTTCCCGGAACTGGTGTCATGCCTATGGAAGATCTTATATCTGGCTCTGTCGACATCATCTACTATGGCCCTCTCAGCATCGGGACGCCGAGGCAAACGATGACGGTCGACGTGGACACGGGCTCTGCCGATCTCTGGGTGCCTGTCGACTGTGCTTCCTGTACGAACAAACAATTTGATGCTGAGCAAAGCTCCACTTACAGGGCCATGGGGGATAAATTTTCCATATCATATGTCAGCCATATCTACGTTTCATATGGTAGCTTGCACTGCTAATCGCGAGAATCCAATACATAGGGCGCTGGTGATGCTTACGGAACGCTGGCATCAGATGTTGTTTCTGTTGGTGGCTTGAGGGTCGAAGCCCAAGTATTCGGAGCTGTTACACAGGCGTCGGATGACTTCAACGGATTTCCAAATGACGGGATGCTAGGCATGGCATTTGGCACTATCGCACAATCCAAACAACCTACTTTCTTCGAGAGACTGATTGCGAATGGGACATTGGCCGCACCCTTATTTTCCGTTCATTTGGCAAGAAATCATGCAGCAGGGTCCGAGGTTAGTTGAGTTTACTGTCAACAATCTTTGTCCGGACTTACTCCATTCCTGATAGGTATGCTTCGGCTGTTATGACCCAACCAAAACGACAGGGACAATTTCTTGGGTTCCAGTAAAGTCGAAGGTATGCTCGGATCCTGCTCCACTAAGCGTTGCAACTTTTGAACCTGACATAGACATACTGGTCTGTCTCAATGGATGAGCTCGTACTTAATTCCACGATGTCGATTTCCACGAATGTGGTTGCGGTGGGTTGTCCATGTCCTCTAATCTCTTGAAAATTAAGATCAACTCTAGGCAATTGACACGGGTACTACCTTGATATACGTCCCAGACGAGATTGCTTCCAGATTCTATGAGCTGGTTCGTCGCGCTTACGTTCGGAATATGGTAGAACCCAGTATTGAATACCCTCCAGATTCCTGGAGCCCGACCTGCTGTTCAGTACGGATCTGGTACGTTTTTCCGGCTTGTAGTCGGAACGCAAACTGATCGCAAGGATATTAGAGTTCTTCACATACCCTTGCTCGATGTATCTTGAGATTGCTTTCTCGTTCAGCGGTCAGAGGTTTTCGCTGGATCCCGTTGATTTCAACTTGGGTTTGTCATGAGTTGACGCGTTTGTGTTGAACCCTCAACTGACATCTCTGTCGAAAGGTAAAACCAGTGCCGATTCCCAGTGAGTTTGTCTTCTAAGCTTCATTATGGTCATGCATCACTAAACCAACAAAATACTAGGGATTGCGTCGGTGGCATTTTGTCCTTAGGAAGAGAGTTTCCTCCAAACCTGGCTATTATAGGTGCATACTTTTTTCTTTCCAACTCATAGCCCGTTTTTACTTACTTCTCTAGGGGATGAGTTTTTGAAATCCTGTAAGTCCATGGTCAATACATATAGCAGTCAAACTAAGTTCGAGTGACTCTTAAGGGTACTCTACCTATGACTACTCAAACGGGGCGCGCGTTGGCTTTTCTCCTAGTATCAATAACGATAAGGTGCAGAGATAGAATAAAACAACCTTGCTGGTATATATGTAATTTCTGGCCTACGTCCTTAATTAGCTTTGGAACCTTTCGATCTCTCTTTTCCGCCCAAAACCCTGTTTCTCTGGGTGATCATATGGGTGTACAATACATACAAAGCTGTGCAAGATTTAGTGACTGAAGTAATCGACGACGAAAGGGGGACATACAAGGCCACCAGATACAAAACAACAGGGCCCGGAAGTAGTCCGCTGGTTTCCACATGCCTTGAATCCAAGCTTTCCAGCCCGGGATGGGTGACGACTCGGGGAGTGTTGCGTAGATGAGGAAGGCCTCTGAGGAGGCGCCTACGGGGTATAGGATATAAAAGGAGGTATATCGGAGGTATAGAAGGACGTAAGGCTCGAATCCCAGGAGGTTGCAAGCGTAGAAGGGATATCGGATTACTTCTGTTATGGACCAGGCAAGCACCATCGAAGTGAACAAAGGGTTTGTATGGACCTTAGGTAAAAGGACTTGAATTACAAGGAAAAACATAATCACTGGCGAGAACGTACACTTTCGAATTGTTCCGTTACACCCCAGATAAGAAAGAGCCTGCTCGCTACTTGCATGGCAGTTGTCTGCAATGGACTTCTTACCCAGCCCAGCAAAGCATGTGCCACTTCCAATGTTGCGAAGGTCTGCACGAAGGCAGTCTCTGTGCCTACTCGAGCAAAAGTCGTCTTGGAACGTATAAAGATCGGTTGCAGCCAGCTTGGCAGATGAGTCTCGACTGGGCGAGAGGCGAGGCCTGAAGATCTAAGGAAACTCCAGATGGTGGAAGAAGCGGTTTTATGTGTTGCTGCACTTGTGGCAGAGGCACTACCGTCAAGGTCGAAGATATGGATGAAGGTGGAGACGAGTATATATGCCCATCCAATTGTTGACAGGATATTGTATGCGACGAGGTAGTAGGTCACGAAGCCTGCAGCAGCTCTATTAAAAAACGTCGCGCAGCTTATAGAACACGATGCAGACCTTTCTTGGATCTTGTCGAGGAACCTGCCATCGTCGGAGTCGTTCAGACAACGTTGGCATCACATGATTTTACCTCAAGTCCCTGGACCATGTGGTAATACTAACGATAGCATTTCAAGTAGTTGAATTCTTCGCGTGTACTAGTCGTAAAGGGTCGTAAAGATGGGAATAAGTACAGTAGAAACCAGAATTGAATAACTGCACACAGTCCCAGAAGGAGAGCGACCCAATTCCACCTACGTGGATGCCACGATAGCTTTTTTAAAAAGATAACAGGAGTAGATTGGTCTTGGTAGAATGTTGCAACGTGGGTAATACTTGTTGAATGAAACGGAGACAGATTGAAAAAAAAAGAATAATAATCAAGCGAGTGTGGGGAGCCTGTAAGTGAGCAATGCGTGTATTTCCGACAACACTATGCTGGATAAAACAATTCCGTATTCCTCCTTTGTTGATACATCGGACAAGTCGAGGTGTAGCGGGGTATGAAGGGACTTGCAGCGGGTATATTGCGAGGCTGGTTATGTTGTGGGGGGTTAGGGAGAAGGAGTGAGTGGGAAATGTGGCCGCTGTTAGGTCGGTAGCTCGGCGATGCTTAAGCACGTGAGCATGTTACACGCCTTCAACGGCGGTAAGATGGTAGTTAGATACCGTGTGGGCCTATCGCGCCCCATCCAAGATTCCCCTCACATCTGGCACGGGAGTTAGGTCAGCTAAAAACGGAATAAGATCGGTTAGCTCTGCGTCGTGTGGGTCATTGAACCATGAGGAGACGGGGACGGCATTGTTTGGGTGGAAAATATAGGATGCAGGTGAGTTATCGAGGATGATAGTGTCTGCTATCGGCCTGCCAAGCATGGATAGATCCTACAATCAATGAGAACGAGGAAGGTGAGCTAGAAAAATGATACTACCTTGACGTAGTTTCCCTTGTGGCTGTAACAGCTCTCTCTAAATAGCCTGTGTGCAACCACTTGATGAATATCAAGCTTATCAAGAACCGGGTCGGCATACTGTCCGCGAGGTTAGCCGACGGTAAGGTCACAGAGATTGTGTTGTGAACCTTGCTGAGACTGGCAGTAAAGATGACAACTTCGTAGATCTCTCCCATCTTTTTCAGGAAGTTGTCGACTCCAGGTCGCTTAAGAACGTGGAAGTGATGCCAGTGATACTCGATTTCAACAGGAACGATAAAATCGGCTTGTTGGATTGCCTAGAAAAGATTCAGCAATAGTACACACCCACAGGTTTCTCATTAAGAATACCTTGAAACTACTGTGAACCAGCGTTTCGTCCAGATCTAATACCAGGCATTTTCGACCTGCGTGTTCAGGAGAAATCGGGGGCAATAATGGCCTTGGAAGGCCGTCCTGTAAAATACCACACGGGTAAGAAACCAACAGGGGAAGAGCGTCGGCGGACGTACAGGTCCAATGGGAATACCGGACCCCCCGCTCCTGATCAGTCTCTCTTCCTCGTCTTGTTCGTCCTGCATCCGCCTGTCCTCGCCTTCGTCGTCCGTGTAGCTGGTACCATCCGAATCTTCCGAGTCGTGGGTATTGGTTCTGATCATATGGTCACCAGTGGATCCTGGAGGTTGGACGGCACCTGAGGTGAGCCCATCTGTCTCATCTTCTGGAAGAAGATGAGCACTTGGTGGTGGGGGCACGATAACTTCGGAATCACTTGGTGACGGGGGAAGTTCAATCTGTATGGTTATGGGCGGGACCGTCAGTGGTGGGGAGGCTGGTGCCTCAGCATCTACTGCATTATGGGTATCTAGACCACTTGGATCCATGTCATGATCGAGGGGGCGGACGGATGCCATTTCCTTGAGGGCTAGCGAGCGTCTTGGTTCAGACGCGTCGTCGTCGGCATCGTTGTTAGCGACGTTGGGATCGGGGCTCACGCATGGGACGACTCTGTAGACGACACGCGAGAGGAACGAGGGTCTCGAACGTGAGGATTCTCTTCTTAACTTGATAAGGGAAGGAGAGGTTGAGGGGGAAAAAGCAACCTCTGATGTTGAAGATTTTGGGGAGGTCTTGCGACGATAGAACGGGACCCGTCTGTTGTGTGCGGTAAGAGTGGTGTTGAGAGAACCCTGTTCCCTGTCGGTTTCGTCTACGTCTGCCCTGAGAACAGCAGCAGGAACAGCACTTGCAGCAACAGGAAGAGGGTGAGCAGAACTAGACGCTAGGAGGGGCGGTGCCTGGGCATGGTTAGGATTATTCGGTGGTTCAACGGTCAAAGTGCCTGTAGAGATGAGAGAATTTGCCAAGGATAAGAGCAAGAAAGCTCACTGCTGGTGCTGGCCGAATTTTCCACAGGATGGTGCGCGTTTGGGAGATCTGCCGAGTCCTTCGGCTGTCTTGAGAGTTTTCTGCCATTTGAAAAGAGCCGGTGTCGGAGAGAGAGTTTCTGGGAAGACAGATCAGAGAACTTTTGATCTGTAGAGGAAGGGACCATGTGTATATGCGAAAAACCCAGGAGAGAGGGAAGAAGCGAGGAAGAAGAAGGGGGGGAAGAGGGCGAACTTGGGGGAAGGCTGGCAAAGCCTCGAGGCCGGCTCTCACGCCTGCCAAGTGGTGATCGCCCTTTAGCGCCTACTATTAATCGATTATTCTAACAGCTCTCTGGCGACAAACTTTCAGTTCGCGGACGCCTATCAGTACGTATACGTACGGCTCTTCGACGACGATCGTGGACTGACAACGGAAGCAGCGGAAGCATTTGTCGACTTCACTGCTGCCTGGCAACTTTGGCCTTGTTGTCCTGCAGCATCCTAATCGGCCGAAACAGCCGAGACCGGCATCGACCGGACTACAAAATGGACCGGGTGTGACATTGTACGTGACATCTTACTCAGCCTCTTACTAATACGGCGGTGCAATCTCAAAAAACAAACATCCTAGCGATGCTGGCTTTCAGCGGCAACGGAACCATCGACCAGCAGCAACAAAATTCTTCTTCAAATGTACAGCAGCAAAACCAGATTCAGGGTCAGATGCGCCTTCGCGACGATCCAACCTCCATAAATCCAGTCACTCGCAACACCCGCAAGCGTAAATCTCCCTCTTCAATCGAACAACCTCCTGCACAACAACTACCACCTCCACCACCTCCTCAGCAGATCCTTCATCATCTACCCCCTCCTCACGCCATGATTCATCCCATGCAGGGTGGTCCTCTGCCTCCTCACTATCCCTATGCAGACTACACACCAGGTGGAATGCCCCCAAACCCACCTCAGCCGTCTCAGGATCCGGATGATCTATCACCGGGCTCTGCAGCCTCGGGAAGAGCACTCAGCTCCAGTAAACGCGCAGAACAAAACCGCAAAGCACAGCGCGCGTTCAGAGAGCGCAGAGATCAGTGAGTGCCACATACCATCTTCCCATCCTATATGCTCTGATGCCACAGGTAGACATGTTAAAGCTCTCGAGTCGCGCTCCCAGCTCCTGGACGCCGCCCTCGCGTCTGCAGACGAGGCCAACAGACGTTGGGAAGAATGCCGTACCTTGGTTGATCAGTTACGCGTAGAGAATGCGGCACTCCGAGCCGCCCTCAGCCAGGCTTCGCTCCTGCCACCCACCTTGACTGCTCCTACAGCTGCGCCACCACCATCGAGTACTGCTGGCAACACTGGCAGTAATGTCCAGGCCTCCAACGGTGCGCATGACGAGGCACCAAAGAATCCAGAAGGTGTTGCAGAGCTGAAAACTGATTCAGCAGAAGCCTCTTCTGGAAAACAACAAGATTGATTCAAAATCGTCCCGTTTCCCTTGGTGTCATGGGTAGGCGAGCGTAGGGACTGTTTTAGTTGATCTTGGATCTCGATGTTGCTTTCTTACTGCTTTTCTTCTTCTCCATCGTTAATTGTGACAAATCTCCGATAGAGTCTGGATTCCGCCCCGTTGCTGACCCTTGAAGGATATCCTGTATACGTATTGTATGTTGTGTAATCGTGAATGAAGTTCTCGAGCCTCGAGGTTGTCGTGTGTATGTTATCGATGTGGTTGCTGCTCAAGAGTTTTCACCTCCCCAACTTTATGTAAGTAACAGTCTTTGTCAATGTCTTTGTCATCTTCTCTATCGTTCTACCTGCCATCCTTAGGTAAGGTCGTGGCCATATACATCGGGTCCCGATTGGCTACAATCCAGGAGGAATAGCAGGTTGCGTGGTTTGACACCCTAACACACTTGAAAAAATACAATTGCATTGTAATACTATAGTACTACAGTTGAATTTCCATGTCCCGATCTCGACCGACATCCAGCAAAATGTTGGTCAGCAACGGCCAGGTCACCACTGGCAGCACGCTCTTCTTGTCCAACTCAATTCCGTTCAAGTTTGCATAGAAGCCTTTCAGTTTCCTCCTTTCGTTTTTTGTGCCAATCGGAGCAGAGGGTTGAACATGAGTCTTCTGAGCAGCACTCCCATTGCCTGCTTGTTCAACTCTCCTCTTCTTTGCGCCTAGACGGCTCAGCTCGATGATGCTGTCCGCATCCGAAGACGCATCCTTCTGGCGTTTATTTGGTCGTGTTTGCAGCGACGCTAGTGCAGGGGCCTTCTGTTGCGCTTGCACAGGTTTCCTCGGCTGCACGGGCACACATGGTGCTCCAGGGTCTTGGTTCTGATCAACACGAGGAGACCGGTTACAATTAAACGAGCCATCTCGTCTGAGAGAAGCTTTGAGAAGCCGATTGGTTGAATTGGCGTTTGCAGCTTTCGATTTTCCTAACGCATGTGGAGGAAGGCCGAACGGCGATTTGCGTTCTGACTTCGTGACTGTTTTAGCACTTGAAGGCGGTCTAAGGAAGCTGGGGGCGCTCCACGCGTTTGCATCGTGTTGCACCATTCCTACGCCAATCTCTGGTGTTCCATCACGAGTAATTTCTATTTTGGTAATGGATTGGGGGTTGTCAGGGATGGCAGCTATTGGCGATATAATAACTAGCTGTGATTGATCGGTATCGGCGTGGGTCTCGGTGCTTCCTGTAGTGCCATGGGCGTATTTTTGGGGAGGATGTTGCTGCGATGAGTCTTGTGATTGACTAGTACCGAACAGTTCATGATGGATTTGAGCATCGTCTTCATCAAGCTCGTGATTTACGTCCATCGGGTCTAGGTGGTTCGCAGAAAGGAATCCAACATCGCGTCGAGTCTGGGACTCAACTGGGTGTACGATGTCACCTTGTGCGTTATCATCGTCCATGCAATCATCATATTGCATTGCAGCGGGCTGAGCAATCGTGGACGCATCAGTGAGATCTTTGACACTGCTTCGGCGGGAATGTGGCGGCGATAGATCGGGATGAGTTTGATTCGTTCGGGGAGATTCTTTGGTTCCATGTTCGAGAGATGATTGGTCTCCTTCATAAGCATCTTCTTTGAATGACCCAGAAAACAGTGATCCATCTCCATTCATCTCAGTGTCTGCATTATCCACGAAGAGGTCACTTAACTTTTGCTGCGGTTCCCCGAGGGCAGATAATTGTGACAAAACGACAGGCTGTGAAATTTCAGGTACTTCGTCTAGTGAATGGGATTGGGATTGTGAATGAGATTGGGATTGCGGTTGAGATTGGGAGTATGAAACGGACGCGTCCGAGTTTGGTACCAGTATCTGCGTGAGGCCAGCATCGAACTGGTCAGGCGGAACGGGTTGGGGTGGACGGGGGACCTTTCGTATGACTGGGTATTGGCCATGAATATGTAGAGGTGTGCGCCATGGAAGAAGTACAGTCTCATGAGCAACAATATCATTCTCGGATGTCGGGGATGAGGGAGGGAGTGCCTTTCTTCTGTCCTTTGGTCTTTGCGCTGGGGTTGGAGCGATGGGGTGAGAAGAGGAAACGGGAGAGCTCTGGATCATAGTTGCAGCCCAACCGGGAGAGCGTGGCTTCCGGCTAATAGGAGGAGGTGAAGGTGACCACTCTGTGACCGGAATGCCTGGAGACGACTCCCTGCTTTGGATCTTTTGCGAAAGCTGCGGGGAATCGTGTTCTGCTGCACAACCGTTGACTTGGAATTTCCATATGATGGAGTAAAAGATTCTTACGGGGTGGTGTACGCGCTTTTTCAGGAGATTTTGCGACACCGGCCTTGGGTTGTTGCAGCTGGTTGGCACCCAGTGTATGCGATTCACTCGTGCCTGGCTCATTTTGATGTACAATACCGGGGTCATCACCGTGATCAAGGTCCACTGTGAGGGTTTCATGAGCAACTGAATGTCAACAACCAGAACGTCACCTACCAGACATTGCATCAATGCTAGCAGCATCTTGGGAAGAGCCTCTCCATCGTAGCTCACGTTTGAACTATCTGAAATGAGTAAACTGCAAACGCAAAAATAAGAAAAGATCTACCCGCGGGAAGAGCTGTGCACGCTTCCGTGGTAAGCAGTAAATATGATTGGTCTTGCACCGTTCGTTGGAGGGCGACGCCGGGGCATTCGCGTTGCTAGGTCGGTCACCCGTCTTCTGGGCAGGGGTAGTGGTAGATTTTGGTGGAGGCATTGAAACGGCTTCTGGAATGATGTCCAAGACTACATTATGCTGCCCGTCCTTGCGTTGCTTGAGTATATTCCTACGGATAGTACGTAAGCGATACGAGCAGACGAGACAAGACGGTACTTACCCGCCTCCTCCGGCCTGCCTCAATCCTTCTGACCATAGCTTCAGATCACCATTGGCTTCGACTTCTCTGGGGCTCCCGAACATAGCTTCATCAAAACTGCCAAACAGAGAAATTGAATCACATTCGATGGCCAAAGTACAATGACTGCTTAGTTTCATGCTGCCACCCCGGGGGACGCGAGTGAAGATGGGTTTGTAATCTTTTATGAATATTAGGGCGGTCTTTTGTTGCGTGATACGTTTGCCGCTGTTCAGCCTTGACGAGGTAAATACCGAGGGAATTCGAAACATCACTACAAGTTAGGCATACCTATTATATTCTGCAATAGCTTCGCTATTGAAACGAATGGGAATGATGTGCTGTTTGTCGGAAATCCTTGCCCACAAGAGGGAGTTTTCATCCGCATTTGCATAAGTTAGCCACTAAACGCGTGTAAGTTCGGTGTGGCAAGGTAGTATGTTAATTTGCTCGCCTCTGTAAGCTGAACTTTCTTGCGTTTTTGACACGTGGGAATGGACTGGATGTCTGCGCCATACTTCTCAGCTGCGTCAATGAGATATGGAGCTATCCAGGGCTGGACAGAATCAGCCATATTGTGGCGAAGGGAGACGCGAACGCGTGATTGCACAAGTGATCACATCTCGTGACGTCACGCACCATTCGCTTATCGATTCGAGATGGATCAGCATCATGTGGTTGTGCTGGCTGCAGAGCGATCGATCTCTGGATTTGCAATGCATCAACGACTGTTTTATTTCGGTCTCCCACTCGGCCCCGATTGCGGAGCCAAGCTACGATGGCGTATCAGATTTTTATTTTTATTTTTATTTTTATTTAATATGTCGCTGTGGGGTCCATCACGGAGATTCCGCCAGGTTGCAACGTTTCGATGGCTAGGCTGGCATAGGATGTTTACATAAATATCATGGCCAAACCAGTGTGATTGTTTCATGACGAGAGTGTATTGATCGTGGGAAAGCCGCTTGAGTGATTTGGCAGACGACCAAAACTTTTGTTCGCAACCGTTCTGCCTGGAGGCGACTCGGCCTTGGTTTTCTGGCCTCATCGTCGTCCTCGTCCTCATCGTCGTCCACATCGCCTTCAATCTTCTGTACAGTCTACTGTACAACATTCTGTGCTTTTCTTTCAAGGTTTGCTCACCTTGCAACACTGTCGGCCCTGCTTCATCGTCCCCGCGTTTTTTCCCCCCGGGATCTTGTTCCTTCTCCCAGATCTTTCTGGGGGCTTTCCATTTATCTCATCATGAGCGCCTCTTTTGGCGGCTTGG
>QFEU01002650.1:31759-68549 GCA_003316345.1 Tricholoma terreum
TTTTTTTTAATCGCCACACCTTGCCTTTCAACTCATACCTTTTCATTTCATAGCTTATCTCACAAATCCATCCGAGAATTCGTTTCGTGCCTTCCTCATAGAGCAGTCTTTTCGTCAACATCTCACTCGACTTGATGTTAATGCTGACGATGAAAATGCGGCCCAAGACGGCTCTACTTCAAATTATCTATCCAGGCGCAGTTCGCTCGCCAAAACCCACGCTCTTTCTTTAGATAAATCTCCCTTCCATTTTGCGAATAGGGCATCTGTGTCACTGCGAACACCCAAACATGTTTTTCACAGTTTCGGCATCTTCACCATCGCAGCCATGGCTCCCCTTTCACGCTCATCTCCCGGTGATGATCGTGATGCTTTGATCGTATCGGATTCTTGGTATATTGGTGCTTTTGGTCGCTGGTGGCGAGGCGGTATCCTCGACGCTTGGTATCAAGATATCATCACTAGGTCAACCGATGAGGAATGTTGGACTTCCGGCATATTGAGCATGAAGAATCTAGACTTGCTTAATGAATACAATGGCATGTCCTGTTTTCAGCTCAGCCCTTGTCAATAATCTCATCAGAGTTGTACAGGACTTCCCTTTTCGACCAAGAACCTTCCACCTCATTTGCTGGCTCGCGGTTCTCCTCCAAAGCTCAGAAACCGTGAACGGTCATCACCAAGGTCTGCCATCCTCCCAGCGCGAAGTTCTTCACCACCTCCTTTGCCGAAGTCGGTTTCTCTCCCTCTTCACACAGCCCGGCTTCCCTCATCTTCAGCCGTCGATCGTTCCTCTGCGCTTACCACACATCCTCTCCTGCGATCTTCTTCGCTGTCGTCCTCTTGTCCTGTCGACCAGGTACATCTAGGATCATCAGCATTGTCTCGCTCGCCGTCAACCCTTTTCGACCAATCTCCCAACATAGCAGAAGTCCTTCGACAGATCTCGGTATCTAAGATTACGGCACAGGACCTTCGAACACAGCTTACTGATTATCAAGCGAGTTCATTGCAGTCCCACACTCAGCTTCAGAATGAGTTGGACTCGTTACGGGATCGCAAACGCCAGGAAGATGGATCCAAGCTGGACACCAAATCACGTACTAAAACCCTAGATGACTCGAAACGCCACACGGAGAATATGAGAAAGGATGCTGAAAAAAGACTCAAGGCTGCTCAGAATGCTCGTGACGGCGCAACGCAACGCATGGATCATCTCGATAACGAGATTCTCAAACTGCAGCAATGCCTTTCGGAAGACGAGACGCTTTTACGTCAGTCAAAGGAAACCGTATCCGATGCCGAACAAGATATTTCGAATGCCCTGGAACGCAAAAGGAACGAGATCAAGGTTGCCGAGGATGTAGTCTCTGCTCTCAATCAACGTGCTCGAGAGTTGGAAGAAAGTGTTGCCATGGCCAAAGAGAATTTGGCACGCCTCAAGGAACGTAATGAGATGCAAAGGCAAGGACAGACTTTGCGTCCAGCCGGTCAGACGCCTTGGGACTTGGTCAATGGATTTTCTGTTGCTGAGAGTGAGGAGCGAAGACGACGTTCTCTCACAGGCTTCGAGGCCATAAGTAGTCTTGGCCGTCGTCGTTCAGTCTCTCGCGATACTCTGGCTTTCTCCAACCACGGCACATCGGCGCTCTCTACAAACTCAGGTTACCAAACCAGTAATGTGACCCATAGCGCGTTGCGGGCGAATGGGTATTCGGTATTTGATGACAGCATTCTCACGGCACAGCAGCATCCTTCGCGCCAATCCCGCCAACTTTCGACCAACTTCTCACCGTTTGATGACAACGACGCTCCGCGTAACATCGCTCCAGCTATATTGCCCCCTGGTCAATCGTTGATTTCTTCGGCTCTTGCCACGTCTCTCGACAGTCCTGACGGTGTGTCGAGGTCTTTCCAGTCGGAGAGTGACGTCTACATGGATAGGGAATGGCGAGGTCACAATTTGTCTTCTCTCTCGCACAATGGTGTCCGGTCCAATGGCCACCAAAGTTCGGGTTTTGCCAGTTCAGGGATCTCCCCTACTTCTCTGCACGCACCTTCTAGCCGCGAGTATGATCACGATCCATTTGAAATTCGTTTCATGCAGAAGGGAGATGAATATGGACGTAATGGGTCGCAGGAAGTGGCATTGGATAACCAGCACAATGTGTGGGTTCACCGCGCGAATCCAGACCTGCACTCCCACCAGTATATGACCGAGGAATCTGATGCATCCAGCTCAATGGTTGTAGATAAGGTCAGCCCGCGCCGTTGGTTCTCCACGACTATCAAGGACAAGGCAAAGAAAGGGTTGAATCCTGAAGCAAAGGTGTTTACGCTCGTACGGAAACCGACGCCCCGAACTTCCGTGCCTGGACCTACCTTCAAGGATGTGTCTTCCGGAAACTCGACTACAATGTATGACGCCTTGAATCCAAACGGTCTTGGTTCACAGACCGGGTCTGCGACTACATCTGCGAATAACTCACTCTTACGTGCTTTTGCTCCTTCGCCTGCAGAGCGTGAGGCGCTACAGCGCGCCCTCGGGGGGTCTTCGAACACGAGCTTTGAGCGCTTGCCGAGTCTTAGTGATGTTGGTAGCATACCATCTTCACCTTCTCATGTGCATGATCTTCCAGCTGTTGCTCCTCAACAGATGGGCAAGGTTCTACCTTCGTGGTTGCAGTCACTTCCACGTTTCCGCAAAGCCAATTTCAGTCCTTGGGAGGACGAGGAACCGGTGTCCGTGAGTGGTGGCAGCGGAGCACAGGGCTATTAGGTCGATCGTGGAAGGTGTGAGGGAAAAACTGGTTTGTTCGATCTATAGAGCAGGGCATTTGTCTTTCTTTTTGAAAATACGGCCGTCGAGTGTCTTATACGTGTAACAAACAAAGCAAGGGGGAAGAGCGCGGTGATTGATCGCTTTCTTTTTGCAATTCCTTATAACGAATTACCCAGAATCTACAAACCAATACATATTTTTACGACGTGACATGTGCTTAGAGACTCATGAGGAGAACCTCGACCGAACTTTACTCCACTGTGCGATCCTTGGCGGCGTAAACAGGTTTGTTGTCTGCATGAGGATTCGGAGCGTACATGGCTTTCTTGTGACATACAGCAAGCTATCCAATCCCCATCATGTGAATTCACCGGTACTTGCAAGGCAAACAAGGGATCAAAGAAACATATCTGAGTTCTATGCATCATCATTTCATACCAAGGTCGTAAATAAACGGGTGGGTGGGTTAGATAAAGGCAACAATGAGCAAGTGCGTAGCAAGTCCGAAGATGTATGCATGTACTAACATGTATCAGAGGGGAAAGGATTTGGGGAATGATAAATAGCTACATACGTCACGCGTCAAGGTGAATGTGGAACTAGAGTAAATTGAATATGGGCGATGTGGTACGGTCCCAGGTAAGCGATCCGAATGGCGGGAATCGGTGCGGGGTGATACTGAGATTGCTTGCAGGGTATATTAGAGGTGGTGTAATCGACAAAGGAAACGACGAGCGAGACGACCAAGAATGGTAAGGAGTGACGCCGGGCATGAAATTGCCTGGTAGGAAAAAAGCAAGGGCTTGGAGTAAGGGATAATTGGAGAGAAGGACGCCTGATTGGCCATGGTTGATCCTATCGAGCACCATCCAAAACACCTCTCACATCATCTGTGGAGGCCAGATCAGCCAGGAAGGGAACTAGATCGGTTAACTCCGTATCGTGGGGGTCATTGAACCAGGAAGAGACAGGGACCGCATTATTGGGGTGAAAGATGTATGATGCTGGGGAATTGTCTAAGATGATCATGTCTGATGTCGGGCGGCCCAGTTGGGATAGATCCTGAAGAACTGCGTAGTCGGCACACGTAGCTTGCAGAGGAGGACATGATGCGTACCTTGACATAGTTACCTTTATGGTTGTAACAGCTTTCCCTGAACAAGCGGTGGGAGACCACTTGATGGATGTCAAGCTTGTCCAGCACGGGGTCTGCGTACTAAGAACCAGTGAGAGTTGTTCGTCGGGTTCATCAGGTCGCTCACCTTGCTCAGACTGGCAGTGAAGACGACGATTTCATATATCTCGCCCATCTTTTTGAGGAAATTGTCCACGCCTGGGCGTTTTATGACATAGACGTTATGCCAGTGGTATTCAATTTCGACAGGCACGACATAGTCAGCTTGTTGTATCGACTGCGAGTAGAATGTGGTAAGCAGGAAGACAACATATCGCTCAACATACCTTGAAGCTGCTGTGCACTAGAGTCTCATCCAAGTCGAGAATAAGGCATTTCCTGCCAGCCAGTTGAGGAGAGAGTGGAGGTAGAAGCGGCTTTGGAACGCCGTCCTGGAAACAAAGAAGAGAATGGTCAGTTCCTCCGAGTGGCGTACGCTGCTCGCGCCAAGGCATGACGGGCAAAGACAAACTGACCGGACCGATGGGGATACCAGCTCCACCATCCATAATTAGTTTTTCTTCATCATCTTCCAAGTCATCTAAACCGTCCAAGTCTTCGTCTTCAGTAAAACTGGTGCTCTCCGAGTCGTCGGCCTCCGCGGAGGCACTGCTGGGGAGTACAGAATCTCGGGTAGGGGATTTATCGGGTTGGACAGGACTATCGCCAGTGGAACCGGGTGGCTGGACAGCGCCCGATGTGACGCCCTCTGTTTCTGAGAGGGGGAGAAGCTGTGGCGGTGGAGTGGTTGGTGGAAGAAGAACATCATCTTGTGGTGGGGTTACGGGCGGCGGAGTGACAACAGCTTCTGTGGGCGGGGTTGGAAGAGGATCTTTGCTTGGAGTGGGGGGTCGAACCGCAACGGTCGTAGGATGGTCGTCGTCAGTCCTGATAGTAGACTTTTCGACAGGCGTCGGGAGGTCTATTTCAACAGGTTGTGAAGAAAGACAAGGTACACAAATGGAGAAGAGTCGTAACAAGAGCGACGGTTTTGAAGAGCGAGTTGGAGGACTTGGATGTCCGTTTCCGTTGGACGCTGCAGTCGGCGGTGAAGGCTTGTCGGCGCCAACTGAAGTCCCATTGGCAAGCTCTTTTGATTCCACTGGTTCGTTGGATTTCTTTGGCTCGTTGGATTCCTTTGGGTCCTTTTGGTCCATTGCGTCCGCTGTCGTCGTCGTCGTCGTCGCTGTCGTCGCTGTCTGGCGGTTAACGTCGTCAATGTACTTTGCAAAAAGTTGTTTGCAGGTCGCCTGTTGTCCACGTTCTTCCCACGCTATTCCTCCCACACTTCTCGCCCACGTGACCATTCGCGTTGTATTTCTCCACTTGTCATGTTCCCCAGAGGCCCGCGTTTTCAAGCTCGCAAAGGTCGTCCTTTTGTTGATACCGCTCATCATACTCACTTTTATCTATATAGCCTCAGACGTACCAGGTCCAAATACTTATAACATTCAAAGTATCTCCTTCTCTTCCTTTCCAATATCTATCACCTACTTCAACCATCAACAGGCTCCCCTCTCGACCCGTACAAGCGTGGCGCTTTTCTCGAAAAGACTGACCGCTTCTCTACTGGTATGAGTTTCTCCTTGCTTTCGATGCCAATAAGCGATCATTCCTGCAGACGTCGAACTCATCATGAAACCAACACCCAACCCTCCCCCTGGCAGTGCCGACCGCTATGCCGCGCTGCAGCGAAAACTAGAAGATCTCGAAAAATTACATAATGACGGTAAGAAAGCTGCAAGTACCTCTTTCCTATTCTTTCCCCCCTTCATAGCTAATCCGTGCCTATCCAGCACCAGACTGAAGTTGATCATCTCAAATCGGAAATCACTCGCCTTCAGAAATCAAATGCTGAACTAGCAGACCGCATGGATAAAACCAAGAAACTCAACGACACTCTTGATGTACGCGTACAGGATCTCAAAAAGGCCGCATCCTCTGACCAAGCGGAAATCAAAGACTTTCGTCTCAAGCTGAGGATGTCCGACCACGAGAGGACACAGATGGCGACTAAGCAGGGTGAGGCCAGCGAGCTAAAAAAATCATTGCAATCTTTGGAGTCCAGACGCAGAGATGAGGTCAGGGAGAGGGATCGGCGAATAGCGGATTTGGAGAAAGCACTCGCAGGTGAGAAGAAAAAGAGAGAGGACACTGGGACGAAGCACCTTGACCTCAAAACGAAAACTGATGAAGAACTCTTGTCATCTCGCGTGATTGTACAGAAGCTGGAGGCGTTGGTAAATACCGCACAAGCTGAGACTCGGGACGCTCAGTCCGCTCTGGCGTCTCTCAAGGTCCAGTCAGAGTGCAATGAGGAAATTCTTCTCGCACAGCTAGCACAACACCAACTTCTCCTGGGTCAAGTTGCGGAGGAGTATGGTCGCTTGGTCTCCAGAACCGTCCCCATCTCTGTTCACACACGACTAAAGCAGGAACACACTGCTTTATCAACACAATCAGATCGTCTTGGACGCAAACTTGCTTGGTCCCAAGTTCAAGTCGTAGAACTTACTGCGATGATCCGAGATGCCACGGAGCAAATCCAATTTTTGACGGCCCAGTTGCATGAAACGGAAGCTGACGCGTCTTTCTACCAATCTGCATTGGAAGGAGCACCCTTTACACTTAACCTACAATCCAACTCTTCCCTGGAGAGCATGTTTTACGCCATCCATGACGAAATTGCAGAACAGCAACAAGCCATACAAAAAGTGGACGCTCGGTCCTCTGAACTCGCTTCCCACTTTTACCGCCTGGCTTATGAGGAACTCCGATTAACATTCTCGCTCGTCGACAAACAGCTCCACAGCGAACAGCTAACCTCTCAGCAGCACGCAGCAGATATGTCTAGTGCCCTAGCATCTCAAGAGGCGATCGCAGCGTGTCTGGAAACGGCGCAAAACGAGCGGCGCGCAGCTGAAGAGCGATTCAGGACAGCTACAGAGCTCGCGGACCAATTGAAAACATCCTCGGACTCGATCGCCCGCCAGTTGAAGGAGACAGAGGAGAAGATGCGCCAGGCTGCTGCTGCGAGCGATGCGGCAGTGAGAAAGGAAAAGGATACAGTGCAAAGGTTGACTAGCACCGTGCAGAAGAGTAGAATGACAGAGGAAGCACTGCGGTCTGAGATCGAGATGTACGCATTTCTCTCCGTTCGTTTTCTCTTTATGCTAAATCTTTTCTGCCAGATTGGCGACTGAACTGACCAATGCTGAGGTGTATCAAGAGGCGTATCATTCGCTTTCAGAGGAAGTTGGATCCCTCGTGGCCCGTAACCAGCTCGCAGAAGAAGAGGCACAACGGCTGAGTTCGTTCAATGCAGAGATTCTGAGCCATAAAAATCCTGCACAACGTATCATGTATGTCGACCGGATACGACGAGAGTTGGCAGAGACAAAACATGTTTGTTATCCCTCCCTGCTTCTCTCTGTAGCCTGTAAAATTGACACGATTTTAACAGAAACTTGTCATGCTTACACGTGAGCAAGAGAATGTTGTGGCTGAAAACGGAGAGCTGCAGCACGAGCTTGACATGTACAAATCTGTCATGGTCCCCACGGAGCACAGACCTCGGACGAATCTCACACGGGTAACCCGTGCGCCCTTTGTGAATCTGACGCAGAGTCTCAATACAGAGGGCCTCAATGTCAGTGGAGTGAAACTGCAGAAAAGTCGTGTCGGTACTGAGAAGGCAGATGCTGTCCAAGTTCTCGAGAGCATCGCAGGAGATATGACCCTGGATGAGTTTATGTGACTCAACGTATACCTACTTGGATCTAGAAACCTATTATTATATTGTGCCATTTATGATTGTATCGATACGGGGCTCGGACCCGGAGAAACATGGAAGCACTAAAAGAGTTTGACAGCTGGTGATGTACATACCCGGTACGAAATCGGAAACGGCCTCAATCGTCAAATCCACTCTCAAACAGGTAGTTCGCCGCCATTTCCTCGTTCTTGTCGCAGGCAAAGTATGCTTCCAACACCGCTTGACGAGAGAATCCAAGTGCTTCCAGCTGTAATCAATCAGCATCAGCTTCAGCAATCACAACGCGAGAAATGAAACCCACACGTTCAATGGCAGCTCTTTCTTCTTCCGTGACACGGATGATTTGTGCATCAGGAGGTATCGGCCCGTCCCCATCGAACATTTCCGCATCCACCGCGTCCTCGCCAAGTAGTCGCAGTAGCAATTGAGGATTCTGACTAAGCACTTGGGCGATCCCTGGATTCCGCGTTGCCAACTCCTGGACCAACGGCTGAACTTGGTCTGGATTTTCCCTCAGCCGTTCTCGTATTTGTTGAATCTCTGGTCTGTTGCGCAGTGCTTCAAAATCGAGTCCCCCTAAACCCATTGCACCGCCTCCAGCTGCGGCTGCACCAGCGCCACCTTGTTGAGCTTGTTGTTGCTGGGCGAGCTGACACATATGAGTTGGTTTAATAGACAACAAACGAACGAAATAAAATACCTGGAACAGATTCTGGGGTTGGCCCGGCTGTGCGGGCGGAGGTGCAGGGGCGGAAGCAGTAGTGGGCTGAGCAGCAGGGACATTTTGGGGAGGAGGCGCGGCCGCCTCAGCCAACAAATGTTCAGGAATACCCTAGATGCAAGATGAAGAAGGCATTCGCTATGAATCAACGACACGGACCGTCATAAGATACTCTACTGCCCGATCGGGGTTATTGTAGCTTGCTCGCAACGCTTTGAGGACTTCGTCACGAGGGAAACCCATCTCCGTCATATTGCTGATGGTGGTTTGCAATACTTCGCCGGACAGGAAAGTTTCACCAAACGCGACGGGAGCCGACCCGGTTACGGGGGCAGGGGCAGGGGCAGGAGCAGGGGCAGGGGCAGGGGCAGGGGCAGGAGTAGGAGCAAGAGTAGGAGCAGAAGCAGGGGCTGGGGCTGGGGCTGCTGGCGTAACTGGGGCTGCAGCAGGGGCAGAAGGCTCTGCCGGTGCTTGGGTTGTGTTCGCCGTGGTACTGGATGATGACGTAGCGGGCGTAGGGGTGGGTTTTGGCTTTCGAAAACATGGATTGGATTAGAGGATGACGAAAAGGATAGAGCAATTCACACCTTTGAAACCATGAGAACGAGGAAATCCTTCTCCTTGATTCCACAAGATTCGATGGTCTTATCATCGGGAAGAATCTTGCCTGCACAGTGATGAGTCCTCGTGGCAAATATAATTAAAAAGTAATACCCGAGTATATGACTTTCTGAACAGTGGCGGGGTGTCCCTGAGTATGCTGGATCTTGGCCTTGAGGTCTGCGACAGTGTCGGATGCCTCGACATCGACCTGTGTTGTAAGCTCTCATGATTACAAGGTTCATGTGTGATTTCGATCGATGAACGCACCTGGAAGACCTTCTGCTGGGTTGTTTTTATTGTGACTTTCATGATGGTGCTGAGGAGGAGGAGCGATTGTGGCTGTGCTGTGTTATCGACTTCTGCTTTGTCCCATGATGCAAGAGCCAGGAGACGTTTATATTCGTCGACTCGCCTCTTTCATTCATTCCAACGAGAAACGTTTAGCAGAGTCAAGCTTTACTCGTCGTCGCCGCTCACAGCGTCAGCCTCCCCAAGACTCCATCTCTGTATTCAACCCCTGGAGCTGGTTCGGCTTCGATCCTACAACCACCACACCCAAGCCTCTTATTCTTTCCGTAGACACACATCGCCTCTTCTATGTTCTCATTCGCCTGGAGGCTCTCGGGATCGATGTCGGGACCTTGGATGTCCAAGTTGATCACCCCTCTCGGCCCATGAGCTTCATCAACCTTTTTCCAGAACAGGACAAGTCGGAAACGCTGTCGATGGCCTCTTTCCGCTCCTCCATGTCCGCTGTCTCTAACTTGTCCCTCGGTGGCGGCTTGTGGGGCCGGACGGAGCAACTCAGCATAGATGCAGAACTAAAGTACATCTACAGCAGTTTTACTAAACTCCCAGCGTTAGTTGTGAAAGCTCCCGGGCACAAGCTTATCACTGAATTAGCGAACGAGGCACCTAATCGGAACGCCCTCCCGCTTGATTCATTCAAGAATCTCCAGAGCTTGGAGTGTATCGACATCGATCCCAGAACGTTACTTGGGTGGGACAGGCTGGCAGAGAGTTTAAGAAGTTTGAAGGTGAAGAAGAGCGGACTTATGGACGTCACGGAAATCTTCATTGGGACGGTTGTAGATGATCAAGCGAGGAGGGAGGGCAGTACAAGTAGGAGCCGTCGCAGAAGAATCCCATCTGGCCTCACAAGGGAGATATCTTTCTATTCTACACGACTCCCGGATACCGTTCCTGAAGACGTCGAGGAGGAGGACAATGCGCCCAGTTGCAGTAACACAGACCCGGAATCACATCCCAAGGGCAGGTCATCGTCCCTGCCCCCCTCGATCACGCTGTCTCCATTGAAGTGGGCTTTCTTGAAGCACCTTTCATTGTCAGACAATGCGCTCACATTCTTCCCCGCTGAATCACTATCCTACTTGACATCACTAACTCATCTTGATCTTTCCTCCAACCTTCTCGTGTCTGTCCCGTCAGGCATCGGTGTGTTATATAATCTCGTCGCTCTAGATCTCTCCGACAATATGATTGACACCGTTCTGGGTATCTACACCAACCTTGGGCAGGTGCTCTCTCTCAACCTTTCACACAACCGCCTTGACTCCATATGTGGCCTCGAGCGGCTTCTTGCCCTTGAGCGTGTGGATCTGCGTAATAACTTTATCGAGGAAAGTGCTGAAGTGGGACGGCTGGCGACCTTGCCCAACATCGCAGCGGTTTGGGTTGAAGGGAATCCGTTGGTTGACATGGAGGAGGGATACAGGATTACCTGTTTTGATTACTTCTGGAAGGAAGGAAAGACGATCACGCTAGATGGAAGCCTACCTGGATTTTATGAGAAACGAAATTTGACAGCACCTCCGCCAGAGCAAATGTCATCATCTCGTCCACATTCCACAGCAGCATACTCACCCGTTGCTGTCGCAGTCGGCCACAGTCACTCACATCCTCAGCTTACTTCTTCTCCTCCGACCGTCCCGTATAGTAAGTATCCGACCCCTCCAGACTCCTCTAACGCGTCCCCGCACTTTGAGCCTATCAATGCCATCGGTGTGAGCGGAAAGGAACGACGAAAGAAAGCCAAGCGGATAGTGGAGCTGGATGCAGACTTCAGCGATGCCACCTCAAGCGCTCCACATCCAAGGATCCGCTCCGACGAGTCAAGCATCAGACGGAAGATGACAACGAAAACGCAAAGAAGGAATGCAAGTCCTTTGCGTACGCCATCACCCAGACTTCCTGGAGAACAGAAAGATGCGATGGGCGAGGGGTCGAAAGCGATGGATATCGCATCAGAGAAAGCTCATTCTTCTCCGCCCTCCGGGACTCCCGACAGGCTACTGCATCCTGCACCCGGTGGGACGAACGCCAATGTAGAAAGTTCATCTCGTATGCCGCTTCGTGCACGGCACACTCGGTCCCAAACAGAGGCCATCCCTTCATCCAGTGCTTTTGCCGCTCCAGATGTGGTGCTACCGTCACCGAACAATTCGGTAGATCCCACTTTGTTTAGTGCGGAGACCCCTATGAGGCCGATTTCGTTCAGAAGAGGGTCAATGTCATTGTCCTCGAAGTTGGCGATGCGGAGAGCGCGGATAAGTGCGTCGGTGTATGAACCGGTAGTTGGGGATGTAGGTGGCGAACAATTCAGGGATGACGCGGATGCCTATCGGAGGAGGGTGGAGGCGTTGAAGAAGGACATGGGGGACGGATGGTTGAAGGTGTTCAGCCAGAGTCAAGTAAAGCCCCCATGATATATAATATATTGTAATATATACCCATGTTATTATTGCTTGTTGTCGACTAAACGTGACAGTGTGACATTGTTTCTTCCTCCTTGCCTCGAGTCCATTGGACTTGTTTTTGACTTGTTTTGCATCTTTCTCTCTCTTCTCCTCCAGGCAAATATCAGCCACACCGTCGTTCTTTACCTTTACACTCACAACCATGGGCGCAAATCTTTCTAAAGCGCTTGGTTTGTTTTCAATCCTCTGTTTCTCATGCAACTCTGACTATTTTCCTCTCAGGCAAGATTTTTGGGAACAAGGAGATGAGATTGTTGATGTTGGGCTTGGATGCAGCCGGGAAAACTAGTAAGTCAAAAGTAACCGCATCCAAGTGCATCAACCTGAAAGCTCGTTCCCTCAATAGCAATTCTCTATAAATTGAAGTTGAACCAGTCTGTCACGACTATCCCAACAGGTCTGTGTCATATTGCTTCTCGAAGCTTATGACCTGACGTGTGACTTTTCCCTTTCAGTCGGCTTCAACGTGGAAACCGTAACCTACAAGAACGTAAAATTCAACGTATGGGATGTCGGTGGTCAAGATAAGATAAGGCCCCTCTGGAGACACTACTACACCGGCACTCAAGGTCTCGTCTTCGTGGTTGATAGCCAAGACCGAGAGCGGATCGACGAGGCGAAACAGGAACTACATCGTATTCTGAGCGACAGGGAAATGAAAGAGTGCTTGCTACTTGTGTTTGCGAACAAGCAAGATCTTCCTGGAGGTATGTCGATGTCCATCCAATAGAAACCCACATGCGATAACATTTCGATACGTATTAGCCATGTCACCAGCAGAAGTGACAGAAAAGCTAGGTCTACACAGGATGCGAGATCGGTCGTGGTACGTACATCCGAGGTCAGCACCCACCTATATCTCAAGTTTTACACAAACTGACTCCTGGTGCTACGCATCTCAGCTGTGCGACGACAGGAGAGGGACTCTTTGAAGGTTTGCAATGGCTATCACAGAACGTCAAGAAACGACAGCAGTAGTCGTTTTTCGTTCTTAGCACCTGTAATGTCTATTTCACTGTCTGTTGCATACCCTTTTCATGCTATCTTCCTTCTCTTTCCGTACTACTACTACTACTCATGGCCATGCACGAACCAGCAACGTATGAACGGACATAATTTACAATCTGTCCAGACGTCCCTTCTCTCTTTATGTCTTCTACTTCATCTCGCTCATACCTACACTCAACACCTGTTCATATTTTGCTTTGGTGGTTGGTCCTAAGTATTTTAATGGGATACCCTTGAGTGGCTTATATAATGAGTCGTACCTGGTACTTAGTAATTGATTTGTTACACGAGCCTACTACGACCTATGCTTTCGGCTGTGCGTGTAGCAGCAAGGAGCAGACGCTTTGCAAGTAGCGCTGTCACAGTGGAAGGTTTCACTGGCGCAGTCGGAAACACCCCCCTTGTCAGTTTGGGATTTCACTTCGGTCCAGCTCTTACTAATGCTGGGTCAGTAGATTTACCTGAAAGGACTTTCAGAGAGGGTTGGCTCAAAGATCTTTGGAAAGGCCGAATTTCAGAACCCCGGCGGGAGTGTGAAAGATCGTGCTGCCCTTGGAGTAGTACGCAATGCTGAAGAGACAGGCCTGTAAGTCGGGAGTATGCTGTCCTTGACCAACAGAGAGATACTGATACTGAATTGAATTTCCCCTCCACGATCAGCATAAAGGCAGGAGGGACAGTGGTTGAAGGCACAGCAGGGAACACAGGCATCGGGCTAGCTCACGTATGTAGGGCAAGAGGGTACAAGTGTGTGATTTTCATGCCAGACAACCAGGTAACGTATCGTGGTTATTCATCTGACTGCTAAAAATTCATAATCTGCAAAGAGTCGAGAAAAAATTGATCTTCTCCGAATGTTGGGAGCCGACGTACGCCCGGTTCCAGCAGTTGCATACGACAATCCCAGGAATTACAATCACCAGGCGCGTGATTTCGCCCGGACCTTGGCAAACGCCGTCTGGACGGACCAATTCGATAATACCGCGAACGCATATGCACATTATACTTCTACCGGTCCCGAAATCTGGGAACAGACTAACGGACAGCTGGATGGATTCGTCTGTGCGACAGGAACTGGTGGAACGCTGGCGGGCGTAGGAAAGTACTTAAAGGAAAAGAGCCACGGGAAGACACAGGTCTGGCTGGCTGACCCCCCGGGCAGTGTGTTGACAAGCTACATCAACAGTGGCGGAAAGCTGGTGGAGAGAACTGGAAGCTCGATTACGGAAGGTCGGTTCCCCTCTCACTTCGAAGGAATGAAACTTTTTGAGAAAGTAAATGCAGGTATCGGTCAGGGACGCGTGACCAGCAACCTAGCGACTTTCGTGAATGATCTATCGGGCGCATTTACGGTTTCCGATGAGAAATCCATCGCGATGGTTTACGAACTACTAGACTCCGAGGGGTTATATCTGGGAGCTAGTACCGCTCTGAACGTTGTAGCAGCTGTGGAGCTGGCTCAGAAACTTCCACAAGGTGTGAATAATGAGTGTCTTATCATATGCAACTAACCAACTTGGCTAGGCTCCACGATTGCCACTATTCTGTGTGATGGTGCATATCGTTACCAAAGCCGATTATTCTCAAAGATGTGGCTGAGGTCAAAGGGATTGGAGGATGCCATTCCACCGCATCTGAAAAAATATGCGGTGCTGGATTGACAGTGGGCTAGTCGCATAATGCATGAGATACGCTCTGAAATGTAGCTGGCAGACGTATTGCAGGAGGCGTTTGGGCAGGTCGGGAAGTAACTCAAGGTGCATCTAGTCGATATGGGGCGCACTAGAGGTTTTGATAGTTTTCGCACTAATCAATGGGTAAGGAAGTCACTACCGTCAGCTCCCATTGATGATTAAGACATTAGTGAGGGGGGATATATGATGTCTAACATGGTACAGCGTGTTGCTCTCATGTATGGTCAAGTTTTACCTCCATCACTGGGCATTTCAGGAGACGGGGGAGGTGACGATGCCCCTGAGCTTGTAGTTCCCGTTTGCGGTCCTGGTGATGTTGGGGGCTCTGCGAGCTTGACTTCTGCCTCTATTCGCTCACGAGCACGAAATACTTTCGACTGGAGATAGTGCGAATGTGATGGTGGAGGAGGTTGCTTGACACTGGGAGATTTATTGGGCTTGGGTGCTGCTGAATTCGCTTTGAAGAGATGGTCGTAGTGCTGCAAGTTGAATGAGAATTTGTTCACGTTTCACGAGAATCACGGATCGCAATACCTTCAGGATTTGTTCCATCGAGTGTTCACGTTTAACGTTTAAAATTAAATTAGCCTCGTCAAGCGTCATCCGGTATTGCCGCGTTAGTTGGTCCGTCATCGAGCCTGTGTTGGCATTCCCTACGCCTGCAGCATCACTACCCAGAACGCCTTGTGGGGACTGTTTGGCATCTATACTGAAACGATGAATGGGAAGGGAGCAGGACAGAGATCGGGAACAACGTACTTTTGACTGCCTGCCTGCCAGCCTCGAAAAATGCCTTGCCTATAATTCTAGTTCCGGTAACGAGTATCTGGACTAGGATCTTTGGGGAAGCCTGTATACCAGATAGCTTTACAGAATGGAAAACTTGAAAGAGGTTTGCATCGCTCACCATAAACAAGAAGCAGAACGAAGCGTGAGAATATTCAAAAACGTTGGCTATTCTCCTTGTCATTGGCTGTCCATGTCCACCAAGAAACGCAAGCAAGCCAGTGCAGGAAACGAAGCAGAACTTCCGTCCAAGAGAACAAAAAACGAGGGCAACCCGCGGGACTCTGAATTTCACGTCATCAATGCCTCGCTTGTAGTGTCGATACCACCTATATTTGCGAGCAATCCGGGGGCTGGAGTTGAAGAAATGTTGGACTCCATGGTTATGAGGTTTGCAATTTATCTATAGCCTTCATACGTGTCCCTCAATGCGTTTCAGATATATCCCAGCCTTCTGCGGCGTCGTGCTTTCACATTCCAATCTACGCTTTCTCGCAAAGGAGGCCGTCATACAAGCTGACTGTCCACACCTCGTATGCACTGTTGGATTTGATGCAACGATATGGAGTCCACGTATTGGCATGAAGCTTGGTAGTTCACCGTCTGTGCACGATAATTCAAATCTGATTGAATTTAGTGGGAAGAGTGAATCTATGTTCTCCCGATCACATTTCCCTTCTTCTTCATCGCACCTTCAATGTTTCAATACCCCGGCATCACATTCCAACTGAGCAATGGGAATTCGAATACGGTCCTGCAGAGAATGATCCCGAATTTGGATGGGGCGCCCAAGAAAATGCCGCCAATGATATCATCGACAAAGCATCACAAGAAGGGGAAGGGGACGGCAGTGGGAGATGGGTCCACCGTTTAACTCATGAAAAGTTGGGAGGAGAAGCCGCTTTTATAGAATTCACGGTGATTGGGTATTTTCTGTTCGTCTATCATGCACGGTTTGCAAATTTACGAGACTCCACAGAGTTACGGTAGCAAATGAGATGTTGTCGTTGCTGGGATCCCTACAAAACGACCCTTTCTCGCCCGAACATGTAGCTGGAAGAGGTCCATCTACTAGATCTGTGCTGGGAGAATCAGAGATTGAGGACATTGAAGTGGAGCGGGAAATTGAGCCCAGCGCTGAGGAAGCGGATGAGATTGGGAGTACTTTTAAGACGAGTGGCAAGGAGGAGGAGAAGAAAAAGAAACGGAAAAGAGACAAGACAGAAGCGAAAGGCAAACAGAAGCGAAAGAAGATGAATGTAGTTTCCAAGTAACTTGGTTACAACTTACTAGTAGCCCTCATGTCAAATCCTTCACACATTCTCATCGCCCGCAATTCTCGCGGTCCCAACAATCCCTCCGCGTCCCTCAGCTCCCCAATCGAAACACATGCTGCAGCCTCGGGTATCTTCCGCTCCTCTGGTTCTCCCCCATGGCTCCTTCAGGAATGCGAATCAGATGATATCATTTCAGAGCTCAGCATCGACGACAGCGAAAACTCTATTGAGATAGACGAGACCTTCACAAAGAATGGCAGTTTTCCTGGTACTGTTAAAATCGTTGTCGGAAGTACGACCTTTTGGTCAGTCCCTCCCACTGCAATCTTCAGGTGCTGAGCATAATCCCACCAATTCAAAAGGGCGCACAAAGAGGTGTTATTCTTCGCGTCTCCCTTCTTTGAGGCTGCACTCAGTGGGAATTGGTCTGAAACTGGGCGACCACCGTCAATGTCCTCTATCATCACCATATCCCAACCGCCCTCAATTCCTGATGGGAAAGCTGAGGTGCCCACCGCAATGACCTTTGCCCGCATGGATTCCGATGTGGATGCTGATCTAGAAATGATTGCAGAATGTGATGCTGCAAGGGTTGAAATATCCAGCGAAAGTGACCTCGACAATGATTCTGACGACTTTCCACGACCGGACGTCATTGTACAGGCCCGAAAGCATAGTCTAGCCAAGTTGCAAAGTGGCAGCTCTGCTGACGGCCGGAGAAGCGGTCAGCAATCCAGGCGAAGCTCGATTGACACGGGACGGTTATCGGACAAAAAGATTCCTGCTGCACAGGCAACAAAACGTCGTTTAATGAACGGGCCAGATGCAGTGATTGTTCTCAAGGAAGAACGAGTATGTCATCCGTTTCCTGTTGCCTTCGATGCTAAAGCCTCCCGTCAGGCGAGCACATTTCATGACTTTCTCAAATACGTATACCCACAGTAAAATTTCCACTTTCGTTCGTGTTACGCGTGTCCTGATCAGCTTGTCACACTCAGCTTGGAATGTACCATTACTTGGAATAACGCAGAGAGCCTTATGAACATCTCCCATAAACTTTGTGTCCTCGCTCTACAACGGGAATGCCTCACATTCCTCCTTACCCATGCAGCGGGTAAGCCCATCAAAGCCATGCGGATCGCGGAGCTATTCGGAGAAGAGGAACTATATCGTGAATCAAGCCGCTTTGTCCTTGATAATCCCGGTGGCTGGAGTGAGCATGAGCTCAGCACACTTAGCCAAGAAACACTTCTGAAGCTCGAGAAGCGGTGAGCGGCATTTCAAGCTGTGGCTTCATTTGCGCTCATAATGTAAACCCTAGCCGCAATTGGTTCCTCGAGCGGGTTTTGAAGCTAGGTCTGACGATGGTTGCGAAGGAATATCAATGCGTAAGTTCTTATCCACAGCTTAGTACTCGTGACATTCAAGATCGCCTCTCATGGTCAGTGTCCAACTTGCCCGGACTCTCCCACGTGCGCACGGCTTCTTGAGGAAAAATGGAGACAGGCTTACCATGCCGTCTTTCGTTTTGGTAAAGAGCAACCCAATCACTTTCTCTCTCACTGGCGTATCAATATCATCATATCATAATAGGACCGCCTCAACCTTCCATGGTTTATCGATACCTCCGAATGTTGGAAGGTGTCAGCCCCCCTTTGTCACTTACACAGACACTCTGTCAAGCGAGTGCCAAGGCATTCACGGCGACTCGTAAGTTCTTATCGTTGCCCTGTCACATGGCTCGCCTCGATCGTTAACACCTCCAACTCCAAGTTTTCGACAGGATGTTTTCTTTAGGTGTTCGTGGTAGTGGCACAGATACAGCGCCACTCGGTGCCCGCGTTTCTGCCGCTACCGTAGCCGGTGCTGCTACTGGGTCTCGGCGTCACTTTCTATATTGTGCCTTGAAGCCTGAACCTGCCGTTCCGAAGACGAGGAGATCCAGAGAGCTTTTATAGTTGTTCCAACACCTGTAATGTACAACCGTTTCCGCCCAAAGAGGTGACATAGTGTTCAGACAGACGTATCCGTATATCCTGAAATAAAGGGTATCATAGGGAAAATTTGGTGTTATAGCTAAGGAAAAAATGGAAGGTATAAAAAACGAGACAAGGCACGACGCCAGATAAAAATATGATAGTGATAAACAATGCAGTCATAATCAATTGGTGTAGAATATGAATGGGGCATTTTCGACGAGCCACTCGATTAGGAGGGCTTTGCCAGCCATGTCGCTAAATTCGGCACCTGGGACCGGAGATCGCATTAGAGTCGCTGTGTGGTACGAAATGTCAGTAACACTAATGACAGAAGCGAAGATTCAGTTTACGTCCAAACACCACACCCAAATTTCGGGCATTCATAAGGTTCTTCTCGGACCGCTCACGTACACTTGATAAAGGGTCAATCACGAAGGGGTGCAAGGACTGGTGAACTTACTGGTTTAAATGCAGCATAAGCCTCTGGAGCGTGTAATAGTGTTCATTTGGTAGCTTGTTGACCAGCTCTAACAAAGAGCTGTGTTTGATCGCGGGATCCTTGATGTGCGCAGCGGATATGAATTGATCGTGAAGATGATATGTGAGGAGAGGAGCAGGCAAGGAGCGGAAATAATTCTTCAATACAGATGTCACGCTACAAATGTCGTTAAAACGATCGGCATCTCGAAGATCAAAGGTCATATAATCGCCACGCTCGAAGAGCTGTGTGATTGCCTTTGATTGTCCAGATCCACCTGTTTTGCGGTAGATGCCCTCGTAGTCTAAGGCTGGAGGGGGATTATTTGTTATCGATCGGCGTCGAGAATTTTTGCTTACCACGAGCTTCAACAGCATCAATGCACTTTTCGACAAGGACGGGCACCTTCCGATCTTCGTCCTTGCTATCCCACTGTACTTGTTCGATGAGATCACGTCCAAACATGGACGGAGCTAGGTATGATGAGCTGAGCTACGCCGAACATTGAAATACGACTTGACGTACGTAAAACGGTTGGAGACTCAGCTCGTCCTCCAGCTGGTTGGTGCTGCGCACATGGCATAGATACGTGACCGACGCATCGTACATGGATTGATGTATGACAAGCTCAGAAAACATCAAGTGAGCATTCTTACGATAAATAAAAATATAAGTATTCACCTGTGCAGCGCAATTGCGAACCCCACATTTTGTCCCCGCAGTGATCGCACCTTGTAAATCGCAGTATGCTCAGCTGCTGGAAGTTGTGTTCCAGATGCATCTTCCTTTCGGAATGTGTTTGGTGTGCTGATGCTTCTTTTGTTCTGGAGCCAGGCCATTTCATAAACTTGCCCTTGGATGGTGCGTGCATCTCTGCATCTGCTCTCTGAACTCTGTGGTATCTGGGGTCGGCACTGGGATCTTCGTATATTATTGATGCACTGCTGGCAGATGAGCTGACAGAGGGCGGAAGTCCAATCGACTGCTGTGGTTGCTGCAGTCGGTGTGCTTGAGTGTATGTTCTGTCAACCGAAGGTCTAAGAGTATCGGGAATGTGGGTGGTACCGTCAGGCACACTCTCCATGCGACGAGAGTACACTGCGCTTAATTGCGCAAGCTCTTCGTTACGAGCATTAAGAACCGTTGTCTCCTCAAGAAAAACATCCCGAACAGCTTTGAGTTCAGCAATTTCCCTCGTCAAAGTCTCCCGCGTCCGACTCAGAGGGACCAATTCATGTTTGTACTGATTTTTGAGAGTGTCCAAACGCTTTGATAGCGAGCGACCAATGTTACTTGGAGGTTCAGTCGAAGTAGTAGCGATACTTGAGAGAGATATCAAGAATGTATTCATCGAAGCTGGATGGACCCACTTTTTCAACGCAGACAGTTCTTCGACTTCAGCCAAGGCCATATCACGTTCCACTTTGAGCTTGGATAGATCATACTCCAGGCCAGAAAGGTTGTCGTTGAGTTCCTTGGACAACTGTTGTCGGAGTTCCTCCCTTTTAGCATCGCCTGACATTGCCGTAAGCCTTGCAACTTGACCAGATAATAACACCCTCAATCGAGTGACTTCAGCTTCAGCATCCCGTCGAGCTTTGAGTTCCCGATCATACTCTGTTTGTGCAACTGTGAGGCCTTGGATGTACTGTCTGCTTGTCCGCTGGCGATGGCAGGTGAGCACGAGCCAAATCCAAAGCAGTAGGATGACCAACTTTGATCCCATCGAATCTGTTCTTCAGTTCACTTAACTGCGCCTTTCGAGATTCCAGGATTCCTAGGATAGCTTCTACCAATGCACGGTCCAATTCTAAATGCTCTGCCCCACGTTCTTTTGCGTCCGCAATTGCTTCCTGCATGCGTGAAGTTATAGTATCCGTTGCATCATGCTGTGAAGGGGTCATGACAGTTGGCGCAGATTTGAATATGGTGCTGTTAGTGTGAGGGCCTTGCCCCCTTAAACTATCGATGGATCCCTTGGGCAGAATAACCTGTGAAGGAGGAGGGGTGTGGTATAAATGAGATGAATCTGAAGTAACCAACTCCCTTGAAATAAGAAGGCGCTTCATAAGTCTATGCAGCCATACTATAATGTTCAATATGTTACGTACCGATCGGCAGTACGATCATCACCAGATGATGATATCTTACCTGCAGCCTCGTTATCATCACGAGAACCGTTTACTATCCCTGGTATCACGGTAACATTGCTAGTTGGTGTCAAGTTGGTTTCAATTTCAAAGGTTTCAGTAAGCGAAGGAGTATAGCTCCCATGCAGTTCCTCCTCTGACAATTTTGCCAGATGATTGATTGATTTCAGGGATGGCATACCGCCAACTGAATCGAAAAGTTCCGAGAAATCTGCTGTGTTCATCGAGAAACGGATGGGAGGCAAGGCGGGTGCAATGAAAGTCGAGTGAGATGTACGTTCCACGGTGGACGACTCTGTGTCATCTAAACCATTGTCGGGCTGTATTGTAATAGACGTTTCCAAATCAACATCAGTGGTTTCTGCGAAAAGATCCTTGTCCTCTTTTACCGACTCTAAAATGTGGGACCGCTGTCCACGGCTGTCGCATTCTGCTTCTGTGTCCATCTGACTTTCGATGTTTTGAGGAACGTCGGCTCGGTGTGCAGGCGATACCGAGCGCGACCTCGCTTGACAGGGGTCGCTCAATCTGCCGTGATGAGATCGTGAGACAGGCTGTCGCTGATGAACGAGAGACCCCGAAGCGCGAAGAACATCGACCTCTTTCGGGTCCAAATTCGTAGATGAACTACTTCGAGCATTATATCCTTCAACAGTTGGTGAAGATGGCTCATCAAACGGTCGCATCTTAGCCCGAGGTTTAGGATGCGGTACAGAATCCAAAATCACGGTTGAGGGAGGCGATGGTCTTACAACTATAGTTTGATCGTGCGCTGACGGCGTTGATGGTCGGGACAATTCCTGTCGCCCGGCTTCTATATGTGGCACAGACGAGGACGATTGGAGGCTCAAATGACTAAGACGGGAACCACTGTCTGACGTGGGGCGAGACAAAGGGGAGTGGGGGTTTGACTGTTCCCGCAGAGGGGACGCAAGAGGAGTCGAAGGTGCAGAGGGTTGATGGCTAGGGAATGAAGACGAACCAGGTGAACGAGTAGGTGACAATACCGGGACACTCGCGATTGTGTTGAAGTCCAACAATGAAAGACCAGGATTGATGGAATTACGCTTGTCACGTCGAGAGCCCGCCACAGTCAAACCCTCAGAGGTAGCAGGCGCAGTCAGTGGAACCTCAGATAGATGTTGAGTTGAATCGCCTGTCCTTCCGAATAAAACATTCAAAGGACGAACGCCGTCATCAAAACTTCGCCGTCTTCCATCTTCTACGCCTATGTATGCGTGTGGAAGGGGTAGCGTATTTTGCTTGACGGCATTCGGTTTATGATGATCCAGATATGAGGCAGACTTTGAAGGGTATTGTTGGTGTTCCGGATGAATGTAACCTGATTCTTGAGGCGGAGCAACCGTCACGGAGACCGACTGCGGGGAGGAGACTGGTGCTAACGATGGCAAGGGCTCCACCTGTGAAGCAACCGCCGGCGAGCTCGCCCATGAGGTGGGGTCAAAAGCGTCGCTCACGTATGGACCCGAGGGTGGCTTGACTAGTGACGGTGCAAAACCAGATGTTTCTGATAGGCGAGAGCTCGAGGGTTGTGAATTAAGAGAAGATTTGGATACGTGGGGTCTCGGTGCGCTGTGATAAATATCCGACGCCTGATTGGTGTAAACATGGATGGATGGGACCACGAACAACAGGACGTACCCCGTTCTCTCTATGATGATTAGTGGCGCCACGAGACTTTGTTGAACTGCTGCCCCCTGCCGCTTTCTCCCGCTCTGCTTTCTTCTGCGCGTGTTTTCTGATTTTGATCATGCGATCGCTGTGGCAATTCATGCAATATATGCCCTGACTGGTCTTCGCGAAGACAAGCTCATCAATGCGGCTCTTACAAATTTTGCATTTGAAACAGTGAGCATGATATGAATCATCTCCGGTCATGATTGCCTCATCGAGGATGGGGAGATGGCAGACGTTGCAATTGTAAGAGCAATTTGCACATATTGGAGAGCCATCGGAGAGAAGAAGCAGGTTGGTGTCGGCGGTCACTTGGTCGCCACATTTCGCGCATTTGAAGCAATCAACATGGAAAAAAGATTGGCTGTAAGATCGAAGGTGAGATTGCCAGACTGAAAGCACGAAGAAGGACGCACCCAAAGGCAACGACGAGACCCCCATGCTCTGTTACTGCGGATTTCTTGCATCCGGGACACAGACGATCATCGAACGCGAGATTATCGGGTAGAGAGTCGCGACGAGAGTTCATTGCAGCCGGCATTGTATGGAATTGAAGAGAATGGCACCTCACGGAGGGCTATATAGAAGTGTAAAAAAGAAAGAAGGAAAGGAATGACTGAGCCAGGAGGACCGAGCGCACGAAGAGGTGAGTCCGAATTCCAACGATCACCTGTGGCTGTGTTCATACAGTCGACTGTCATAACCCATACCCCTCCGTGGACATCCCAGATCATGGGTTTTCAGAGTATGGGGTGGGAGAGGTTGTTATAGGGTGCCTCTGGCAGGTTGTAGATATATTATATGAATGTAAAAGCTACGAAAATTATGAATTAGGCTAGTTATGAGTGAAATAGTCCATAATGTAAGTTGGTTCCATTGCTTGGGCTTCCTCCAACTGAGTTTGTTGTCCAAAACTTGTGAGCTCTCCAACTTGCATGTGAAGGGCTCATTTATGTCAGCAACATAGTTTCAGAGGGTGAACACAGCTGTGAGAGCTTCCTTACATGTATGCTTTTGTTTGGCTTTTGTATGGTAAGTAGGTGATGCCAATGCTGCACATTGGCCATGCAGTGGCAGGAGGTCCATGTGAGGCTTACATTTCCAACATGAAATTGCTGAGGCAGCCAATATTTCAAGTTGTGGCTAGGTAAACACTCCATGACATTCTAGTGTGTTCTTGACTTAGTTCTATATTGTAGGGTGCAAAAATTGATGTCAACTATGGGTTATTATCACTGGGTGCAGGGCAAGATATCCCAGGAGCAGTATTATGAGGGTATCTTGGAAGTATTCTTAATAATGTCAAAATACTGCATCAGAAGTATTTTGAAAGTATTGTGAGAATCTGTTGGCATTTAGGATGTAATGAAGTATTATTGTAAAATTGTAACATTCTGCCAAAATACTTTCCCCAGAAGGATAGTGACAGTATTAAGAATACTTCCAAGATATCTCCATAATACTACTCCTCGGGTATCTTGCCCTGCACCCAGTGTATGACAGCATCTAGCTATGGGTTATGGGATTCCAGAGGACATTATGGGATTTTACTGGTAACAAACAGAGTTGGTGGTCACTCAAAACCCATGGGTTATCACAGGTTATGGGACAACTGTAATGCCATAACCTGCCTGACATCCAGGCGCTGTCCCTTGAAACAACCATGGGGTGTTGCCAAGGTACCCCCAGGGCTTCCGCAGGCTTCCGTCGTCCAAGTATTTTAACCCCTATCATTGAGCGACATCCTACCCTCAGGTGGTCCATGCACCCAACGTGCCCTAGATAACCCCGCCGCGGCCTCATTCGGTCTCTTTCCCCATCCCTTGTACTCACACATTACTGTCGCCAGTGAGGCCTAGTGAGGCCTTGGGGTTTCTACCGAGGCATAGACTTTTTGCTGATTGCAAATTATATATCCGAACACATCTAATATAGCTTTGGCTTCCAGTAATTTTTGGAAATCTTTTACAGCGCTTTGCTCTGTTAACATTCCTGTACATACTTCATTTGTAGCATTTTGAATGCAAATGCTGTTTCACTATCATTTGCAAAGTAAGAACTGAATCTGATCTAATTCATTCCTTCTTATGGCTCTCATCACAATTTCTGGATATCCGTGCTCAGGCAAAACAACCAGAGCAACACAGATCAAAGAATCACTGGAACATCGTCTGAAAGATGCGAGTTACCAAGGTCCTTTAAAGAGAGTCACTATGCTTTCGGATGACCTTCTGAACCTTGATCGTGCTGTGTATGACGGTAGGTTCCGCTGCCATCTTGTGGTTCCACTCTGTCACTTTGAGCCTAGAGAGTCAATCTGAAAAGGCAGCAAGAGGGGCATTGTTCACTGCAATGCGAAGGCAGCTGGCCCTGGACACGGTCTTAATCCTTGACGCTATGAATTACATCAAAGGCTTTCGTTATCAGATGTATTGCGCTGCAAGAGAAATGAAGCTTCGCCTCTGCACAGTGCGATACACTTTTTTTGGGTACCGTCGCCCCTATCCCATAATTTGCGGTTTAGGTTTACGTAGTAGCCAACCACGAACTTTGCAGAGAGCGAAACAGTACTCGCACCGATGGTCATAGATATACCCTCGAAACGTACGTCTTAAGTCTGTTCTCTGGTCTCAGCTGACTTTTTGGGGCAAGTTTGGAGAATCTCTTAGTCAGATATGAGGAACCTTCCTCTATGGTTCGGTGGGATTCACCTCTGTTTACCATCTTGTGGACTGAGGATTATCCTCCCGTACATCAAATCTGGGACTCAGTTACCAAGGGCGATGTCAAGCCACCAAACTCTGGAACCCTCGCGGTGCGTATTAAGATCTATCTGTACAGTCATAGCAATAATTATGAGCTGCTCAGGCTGCGAGAGCACCCGCGGATGCATTGCATATACTTGAGCAAACGACAACCACCATCGTCTCCATAATATTGGCCGAACAGACTGGGACAGGTGGTCGGCTGGATTTGCCTCTCTCTACCTCATTTAAAGCACATATTACACTTCCATCCCGTACCATAACGCTATCTGGGCTACAGCGACTAAAGCGACAATTTGTAACAATCCATAAAAAGGCAATAACTCTGGGCACCACTGAGAAGGGTGCAGTAGATTGGGGGGAAGAGAGTATCACAAAGAAGTTTGTGATATATCTCGAGGAAAATATTATTTCATGAAAAGTAGCATGTTCTCCATTGATCAAATTTTCACCGCCCGCCAGCAAGATGCGTACCTTAAGTCGAAATTGTTCAATGAGCTTAACAGAATATCAAAGAAAAAAACTGACATGTTGACTCTATCAATTGCAGTCGAACTGCTTCTAATCGCTACAGGTGCAACTTGAAAGCCTGCTTGCTGGAATCTGTCACCGATATATTATTGGATGAGTCAATTTCCGGAGAAGATGAACCTAAAGTACTTGCACTTTATTGTACCAGGGGTTTCTAGAAGCTGATCGCCAAAAAACCATGCCGCCTGGCGCAAGTATGCGCTTAAACTGACCCACCTCCTCTTGCACCTCAGTCGAGCTGGGGGGAAACCAATCAAGGTGGTCCATGAGGAGTGCCCGAGTCAGTGAACACCTTGACAATCCTCGAAGTACACTGTACAGTAATGTTGAGACTTTCCGTGCAAAAAGTCAGCAAGACTTACTTCACAATGGAATCTGTATGTAGCCGGAAAGCATCCATAAATCTGCCATCATTTGCTTGAAGGGCATCAAACCCAGCACGAGTGAGGTAGGCAGGACAGGAGTTCGGTGTATAGTGCCCAAGAAGCGTCTGGAACGTCTATGAGCATCGGAAGGATACTCGAAGGTGGAGAGTAACTTACAAGAAGGTAAAAGTAAGCCCCAGTCTTGAACAGATACTTCGAGGCCAAGGGGTCCAAAGTGTGGCAGATAAAATCGTACATAGAACCCTCTTTCAAAAGCATGCGTCGCTGATTCAGAGGAACTCCGAGGGCATTCCAGCAGAAGACGGGGTTTCTGAGTAATGCTACGACAACTGGGTTCAACAGGACAGGTCGCAGCTTTTCTTCCCATATCTTCTGTTGTTGTTGGAGTGTGTCAGAATTGCACAGCGCTTCTACATCCGCAGAGACGCCTGCCAGAGAGAATACAAGCCTGGCCAACCGAAGAGCCCATCCGCTATAGCCACGCAAGTAGAATGCAGAAGAGAAGGCGTCGTCGTTCACACGCCAGAACTGATATGCAATGGACGAGACGTTCGGCGCAATTTTGGAATCCAAAAGCCCTCGAAAATCAGGATGTCGCCCTTTGCCAAACAAAGCAAAAAAGTCTTCGTATTTAAGAGATTGAATCGCTGCTAATTTGAGTTCCAACAGATGGCCTTGGCTGGAAAGGCTGGATAAATCGACGATAGAGCTAATGTCGTGGATCTTACCACGGATTCAGATCAACACAATGTATCTGTAATCTACTCAGGGAGGCTTCGAGATATGGAAGTATAATTACATACTCGTTTCGGATTTGCTTCGATGGCATAATGCAACGCATTGTCACCTGCAGACGTGATCACGAACATCGAATCTGCGTTGCTCAAGTTGAGGTATTTCATGTCCTCGAAGGGATCTTCCTGTATGGATTCCGAATTCAATACAGCCGCACGAAGGGTCGAGTATGTCCTACCCATGTGAAAGAATAGATGAAAGTCCTAAATTCCTTGTGCACCGGATGTTCGTAATAAGGGAGACGCCATGGCTGCGATAGTGTGTGAGAGGCATACAATATAATCGGGAGAAACGTTGGACCTTGTTCACTTGATAGTGGAAAGAACTCAAGGGAGGAGTGATGTCAATCACTGTTTGGGAGCTGAAAGTGTGTTCCTTAACACCGACGACTGGCTCGCCAATTTCCAGGGGGGGAACAAACTCTGACTCCTCGGTTTCTTGTCGCGATAAGGTAGGGGAGCAATTGCCAATCATATTTCCTCCTTCGATTTCAAATGCGTGGCAAGCCTGCGTCACATCACAGGAACGGGGTCGGCCAAGCCAGATGTAGTAGGGGCTATGTTAGAGTTCGGTTAGTGATGCGAGGAGAGATAATTGGAAACTATTGTGGACGAACATCCTAACGATGAAGGGAAGAATGAACCGATTTCGGCCATTGTAACTTTTCACCTTTGAAAAAAAAAGTATTAGCCATGCCAAGAAACGAGAACCGTTGATTAACTGACAGTACCGAATTTGTACTCAAGATAGGATCTACGAGCCGGACTCAAAGAAACCTGTCAAGGAACGTCAGGGAATAACATGGCCATGTCAGTATGGTTGTGCCACATACGTGGTCAAAATCAAACCATATTTGCCAGAACCAACGCGAAAGCCACCCGCACTCTTTGCTGGTGCCGCCAATAGCCCTTTCGTGAAGAGAGGGCTGTTTTCCTGCGGTATAAAAATCAACTACGGCAAGAAGTCCATCTTGAGGTGATAAGATATAGTCAATACGATCCAGTAATGTGTAATAACTAGGAATCTGAACAACTGATGAAAACGTTGCAGGGGAAATGCTGAGAAAGAGCGTACCATGGAAAGGGAGTAGCTTAGAGTGACAAAACTGACGCACCCCTTTGGGTCGTTACCGTCCGACCACTCGGGAAGGGAGAACAGGCTGGCATCTTGACATAGGACAGTGACATTGGCCCATCCCTTGTCAGCGAAACGCTTTCTAGCGACTTGAAGTAATGGTTCACAGAGATCGACAACGTAGACAGCATCGAACGAGGAAATGGGAAAGTAATTATGCATGCGTTCAATGTTATGGCCTAATAGTTTGATCAGCTTCGTAGGAGGGATGACGACAAATAATGTAGGATACCTGTTCCACCACCGATGTCCACCCATACGAGCCTCTTATTTGGGGAGGAAGCTCGGAGGGCACGGAGGTGACTGGCTGATAGGCTCAGCATAGTATTCCGCCCGCGGAGGAGGGAACTACGTGTCTTGTCATAGATGTCTGCCTGGCCCTTGTAAAACTGAGGTGATTGTTACTTGAGATGATAGATGGCCAGCCCAGATGAAGGCCTACTTTGTCGAGACGATCCTTCTGATCTACAGAGCCCAAGGGGCGTATAAAACAATACCAGATGAACTTGAACTGAGGCTCAAAAACACGAGCGAAAATAAGATATATGAAGAGTGCGAAGAGGAGAGGGATGGGGTGAAAGAGAAAGGCGACATCGAGGGTGAGCATGAGAAAGGGAGATTGAGGCCCATCAGGCAATTGAGACTTGTCTATAAGCATTGATGATCCCTGAAGTTGGGGGCCTGGGGTAACCTGTTAGGAGACCGGGAACGTGGGTACTTTGGCGAAGGCAACGTGAGAGACGACGAGCAACGTGAAAGACGACGAGCAACGTGAACAAGAAGCCCAAGCCATATTTCCGTATTTCCCCAAGGATTTCATGTGCGAGTCTACGCACGAGGAACTGCGACGAACGTGGGGGTGAATATTCCGAGAGTCGCTCCGAGTCGTTGGCCTCTGAGTAACATGTACAAACAGTCACTACTCCAACTCCAATTACTCCAAACACTGCTAAACACCTTCTCATCATGCCTCTCCCTCCAGACTCAACTCTCCCTCTTTTCACGCAACCTTCCCAAAGTGAAATGGTTTCCGCAAAGTCCAGGCACGCCATGATCGTTCGTATGTCTGCCGAAACACTTGACGCCCTAGAGCTCGCCGCCAAAGGCATGGACGTCGAATTCAGTGAGAACCCAGTGCGTTTCCCACTTCATTCACTTCTATCACCTTCCTCACCTTCATCCCAGGGAATCTACATCGGTGACTCATTCTTCCCAATGCGCTCCCTCAAGGAGGACAGTCCGAACGAGTTATATTTGCGCGTTCCATCTGCGGCAAAGCAAATGGCGCCCCTTAGACTCTATGCCAACGTCACTGGAAAGTTCACCATAGAACCAGTACTCGATCACAGAATGGAAGACAGGATTCGTGAGGTCACCATTGATGCTGCCAAACAGCGAGACAGAAAGGTCAAGCTCATTGACAATCCTCCGGATCTACCTAGGACAAATACTAAAAAGCGCAAGGATGCACCAACAATGTTTCGCAACGCTATTCGCCCGTCCGATCAAGCGAAACTAACCGCCTCTGTATCTTCATCCCTAATCTCCACATCCCCTGGGCGGCCGAACAAGGATGATCCTCTTCGAAAGCGTATCGTCCATTATATAGCCATTACAGACCGCACCAGGGACCAAATCATACGGGTGCTAGGAGGGCCGGATTGTGATCCGGTCTTACGACGTGACTTGGTTGATCGTATGGAAAAGGTGCGCCTTTTATGTCTATCGCGTATGTGCACCTAAGAAATCATCGTTCTTAGGTGGCGGAACCTATCCCTTCCGCCAAAAATGACGACGATCCTGGCTCTCGATTTTGGCGCCTAAAAACAGCTTCCTGGCTCGAAGTCCGTCCATTTGAATGGCCCCCTTTATCCGACTCGGAGAGATTAGCAATGGCGCGGACCGCAAGGCAAAAACTGGTTAGTCTACGTATACCTGAAACTGATCCCACGTGGAAGCATGTAACATACCGGAGCACCACGAACAAGGCAACAAGCGCCCTGTCTGCATCATCATCTGCGGGGGGCCCATCTACAAGGAATTCGGCGTCTGGAAATGTGGATCCACCACGACGGGGGGTGTCATCGAAGGAGGCCAAGGAGAAGAAGGCTAAACCAAGGCCTGATTCAAAGTCTGAAATTCAGATGAAGAATGAGAGCCTTAGAGCGACACCAAGGTCGAGCAATATTATAGAACAAGCCTCCCATCATTCTACGTCGACCTCTTCCCTCCGAAAGACACCAGGGTCCGGATTCAGGATGGGGAAATCTACTCCGCAAGATATACCGTCCCACGCTACTACCGTAGAGGCCTCCAACCATGCGCTTCCCCGTCCAAAGCCCGCGGATGCGCGTGCAATGAGAAACAAGGAACCTGCTCCGTCCACCGCGAAGCCTCTCCACCATCATTCTCACTCTACCAACCCAGAAAGGAAGGCCGTATCCGCAACGCAGCCCCAGCGCATCAAGAAGATCAGAGAAGATGCGGGTGGTGGTACAGATTCGGAAAGGGAGAAGCACGCTGATCATGCTCGTGTCCTTCGAAGGGAAAAAGCTGGGCACGATGCTGTCGAGAGTAGCCACCCCCAAGACGAAGATCCATCTGCACTTAAGCGGAAAAAAATCATCCATGATAATGCCGATTACGATGCGAGTAGCTCGCGGTCAGCGTCGCAGAAGAAAAGGAAACTAGAGGATGGAATGGGCCTGGCCTACACATCGACTGGAGAAGACCCCAGAGCGAAAGATTTGTCACTTCCGAAGAAGCCAGAGTTCACAGCAGCAGCTCGAATCAGAGTAAGGAAGGAGCTATCTCCATTACCACCAAAAACATCGTTACCCAGGATGAAGAGAGATGGTATAAGGACTTCACTGTCCACCCAAGGAAAGCCATCCACTCACGAGTCGACACCACCTCCCCCCACCATTAGTCGGGATGATTCCAGGGTTGCTCACAAGACTCGTCGCCGATCCCCAATCTACACTTCGTCCGAAGACGAGCGCTCCTTTCATTCTCCCAGACGTGCTATATCTATTGGTCCACTTCCAACCCCTCCAATGACAACTCACCATGCTAGTCCTGCTGTACCCGCCGCTCACTCACACCCGCGTAACCATTCTCAGGCCCGCGACACTCTACCACTGCCTACCAAGCACGCCGAGCTGAGAGCAAGATACAGCGCGACGTATCTGGAGTATCTCTCAATATTTGGCAAGTTGGTCGCGCAGAAGGGAAAAATTGACAGCATGCTCAAAAGTAATGATATCACGAGCGCTGGTTCGATAACCGACTCAGATGGCGATGTCGAGTTGATGGATCCGGAAGAGTTAGCGCGGATAAGCTCAGAATACAAGTTACTGGAGGAAGAGCTAGAGAGGATTCGCCATATGTTTCCTAGATCTGAAGGAGACTGTCAATTGCCTTGAGTTGTATACTATACCAGCGAGTATGTATTATCAACATTGTCAGCCACCATTACCGTATATATAAACAGTATACTAACTTTCCTTCGAATTTGGCTCCGCAAACGCGTTTAAACTTGACAGGCACCCACGTTCCTCAATACTCCTGTATACTGTCCCTCCCATGGCGCCCACCAGGCAGGAGAATGAGATGGTGTATGTAGATCAGCGATCAACCTTGTCACCGGAGTCTGTTCTGGTACCCCAACCCTCCACGAATAACTGGCATGAAAAGCGATCAGAGATCTGCGTACGACTGACGCGGCGAACCTATCCTTGCTACGGTCAACAAATGATTCCAGACTCTGGATTAGAATCCCGCCGAGCTGCCTCGCATCCAGTCGCTGCTATAACTGGAATCGAAGCTCTTTCCCCTGTCGAAGTGACCGCTGTGCTTCCAAATCCTGTCAGTCTTCATGCGAATATTATACCGCTTGCAACTTTGCTCCCACCGACCACTACAAATTCATCTCCGCTGCATCTAAAAGAGCCTTCAAGCGTGCAAATCGCGCTTATCGTAGCTGGAGCACTCGGTGTGGTGGTGGCGAGTTTTGGGATGATGATTCTCGTCGCGCAGTTCTCGTGGAGTTTCAGAGGTCTCAAGCTTTACCATCGTAGGTCTACGTTGAAGGAGGAACATGCACTCGGCAAAGGAATGACCTTCATCAGAACCGGTTGTAATACGACGTGCGCAACGACCACTTGCGTGGTACATACGCTGGACTCTGATGAAGTTTTGAATGAATTGAAAACTACCTCCAACTTGGCCCGGAATTCGTGTCCTGTTCAGCGATCATTCAATTGTGCACTATCTACGACGCTTATAGCAAACGATCTGCCTGGACAGCCGATGTCTGAGGCGGACTGGAACAGAGATGACTCCCGAGAACATCTTCAGATCGAAGAAAAAGACATCGCAATTACATTAGTCGCGGCACTTCGTGATTTGCCGTCGTGGGGTGTGGAACCTGATGCGACCAACCAACCGTTGGCACCTGCTAGGAATAGGGCGGAGGACCTGTCCAGGACTCGATCGAGACAAAGATCAGACGCATCCACTCCCTCCCAGGAGACCACCACGACCGGTTTCATCGAGTGTTCTTCCTCTGCAAGTTTTTCTTCTCGATCTTCAATGACTTCTTCCTCCAGCATGGTGACTAGCTTTGACGAAGAATGGTCTGCGTACGAGGTCAAGCGAGCCCTGACCCAAAGCTTAGAGATGAGAAAGGGTGTTTTAGTGGCATGGCCATGCGCGAATGCCACAATTCTAGATATATTCTCAGCGATGCTGGCTCCGTTGTCCCATATTTCATGCGAAATCCGCCCTTCCTTGGCGACCACAGATTTGCTCGACATTTCCTTGGCAGTGGAGGCTCTGGAGGGTCATCGTGCCGGTCTTCAACGTGTGCCACACCTTGTGGTGACCTGCCCAAGCATGTCGACTATAATCACGCTCAACTCGATTGACAGCAGTATCTCTATTGATCTTAGTGACTTTCCTCTCCCCCCTTCACTTATTAAACCAACAGTGGCTCAAAAGAGGTTGATGGTTTAACAATTTATGAGACGAATTGAATGGCAGGGTTACTTGGATGGTCAGGTATGTAGTTGGGTAACTTGGGTAGTATTTATAAAATGTATCTATTCTAGTTGTAACTTATAGGTTGTATTTGTAGGGCTCTGGTGCCATGTCTGGACCACCCTTGCATCAGCAAACTCTGGAAATCCTTGCAGACACTGTAGACACCATAGACACCATACAGTGGCCAACAAAACCATTCCAATGTTTTCAAACTTTTAATAAATGTACTTGAATAAAATGAAATAAATTGTCATAAAATCTGAGAAAATTATGGAATATACCTTAACATCCTATCTGATCACCTGCATAGCCACAAGATCATGTGACATTATTTAATAAGTAAACTTCATCATATACTCTAGTCACTCATTGGAACAGTTTTGTTGCACTGATTTTTGAGTATAAAATTTATGAAAATCACATGACTTTGTTGATTATTACAAATAAAAGTAAACAATATCATGTGATACAATATATTTAAGGAGACTGGATCTTTTGCAACTTTATTCTTACCCCCCAATTCATTATGCAAAAGCTATCATCTACTCAAATACTCTGCATTCTCAATTTGCTTGATTCTGTGTTGGAATTTTCCAGCCTGGTTAAAAATCTGTGCTGATTGTCAATCAGATTAGATTCAGATTGTCATGGCCCTCTGTGATTGTGGTTGCGATCACAACCATCCACATGGGTTGACATGTTTCTGAGATGATCATCATGGATTGTTGAACATTGAACATTGAAGAACTCTGTTCTGACTGTTCATCATTCCATGGCCATCTGTAAATACCCTTGTTTACCCATAAACACCCTTGTTTGCTCTTTGAAACCCCCAATCCCTTCCCATGCCCCCCCAACTGACTGCCAAGAGGAGAGAATGCGACAGGGAGATTGAAGAGAGTCTTGTAGCCCAGCAATCCAAGCCTGCCCCACCAGGTAAATATTTTGAACATTATACTCTTCATGTTTACAACCAGAACGTAGGATTAAAATTACCCCAACTAGAGCCCCATGATGTTGCCCCTGCACCCAACCCCCCTGGCCGAGAGCATTGCAAGGCACTGCCATAATTAGGAGCACCTTCAACCTCAGAGATGGATTCTGGACTGCCCTATGGCAGCAGTGAGTTCTTTTAAAATGTATCTGCTCCAGTTTCCTAACACATTTGCAGTGCTGCAAGGTTTGACAATGACTGGCACTTCATGCTGTGGGCTTCTGTGCCTGGGGCCAACATTGAAGAGTAAGAACAGGACCCTAAAAGCCAATATATACTTTTCTCCAATGGCAGCTTGATCTTTATTGTTTATCTTTACATCTGTAGAGCACCACTCTTGCACAATGACTACCTCAAAAGCACAACCATCCAAGCCCAAAATGGAGGAACATGAAGTGCTGCACTTGGCATTGATGACAAAGGAGAAGGAAAAGACTCGAAAGCAATCTGGTATGCACATTCACCAACACACAACAAATCATTTAACTCATCAATCTATCTGGTTTCTCGTAGCCCATGTGTCTAGCATGGCAACTACCTCAGATGAGGAATCCTCAGAGTTTGAAGTCAAGAAAGGTAAGTAGTGACTTTCGTTGTTGTTGGGTGTATCAAAGTTTAATAGATAATCCTTTACAGATATATTGTCTCCTCAACCTGCACCAAAGGATGACATCTGTACCAGGTTTCATCCACATTCTGGCTGCAAGACCGAAATTAAATCTTTTGAAACTTACAGGGCAGAATCTTCACAGCTGTGTGCCTGTCATTCAAAACCCTGGTTACCCTTTCACTCGGAAAATGAGTTCGCCTTTGCTGAGCTTGTGCTGGAGTCAGCACTGTCAAGCAAGCAGGTCAATTCTCTCATCAAAGTTGTCCAAAACTTAATTGGTGGGGAGGCCTTTGCAGTTAAGGATTCTAGGGACTCAAAACCCTTTAGGAAGGAGCCTCTGATCCTCTGGCACCAGTATGTCTTGTTATGCAAGCTTATTGTAAAAATTGATATAACACTTTTTTTCCAGTTTGAGCCAAATAACATTTTTGTGGAGTATAAGGACCAGTCATGACAATTTGAGTTTTGGTCGTGATAATTGATGGGGTGGGCTCTCACTGTCGTCAAAGACCCTTATCTTGCATCAATCTGCAAGTGGGATGCCATACAATTACAGAAGTTTGATGATCACAAGTGGATCTCCATCTACCATGAGCCATAGACCAGGAGGCAGATGTGGAATGTGCAGGTGAGTAGGACCACAAGATGACATACACCCAATTGACCTTTTTATCAGAGTCATTTGCCAAAGGGTGCCAAACCCCTCTGCATCACCCTCTATGCTGATAAGACCCAGTTGTTGTTCTTTGGGACTGCTCAGAGATACCTTAGTATGGCCCAGATCAACAATCTCCCTGAGAACATCTGAAATGGGAAAGGGCTTGGTGCAGCCCAAGTTGTTGGATGGCTGCCAATTGTACATCTTGACCATGTCCAACCTTTCTGGGGGCTGATTGAGCCCCTTAGGTTCCTGAAGAAGAGTCCAAAAAGGGCAAGGCCTTTATGAACTTTAAGTGTGCCATCTGGCATGTGTTTTTCAAGAAACTTCTCGAGAGCATTGTGTTGGAGTCCTTTACAGGTATCATGGTCGTATGTGGTGATGGTGTTGAGCGCAAGTTGTATCCTTTTATTTATATTCTCTCTGTGGACTATGAGGAGCAGTATGTCTTCTTGTATTTTTAGTGTTGTACTCTCAGTTATCGACTTTGAATAATAGAACTGTCATGACCCTCACATGTGGTGTGACCAGCCTCTTTCCATGTCCTGTTTGCTTTATCCCCAAAGATCAACAATCTAACTTGGTTGCATTACACTGGCTGCGCACAGCAGATGACTCAAGGGATTACAACTTCTTATGTTTATATAAGACTCATTCTTGTAACCCCACTGGCATGGAAAATTCAGCGCACAATTTTTTCCATTGCTGTTTTACCCATGGTTACACTTATATTCCCACGGCTTACACTTGCCCTTAGTCTACTTGCCCAAACAGCTTCCTACTTCCCATGATTGAATTGTACACTTGGGGGTAGTGGGCCAATGCTGTGCATGGCAAATACTCGTCCTTTTTTAATAATAATACAATTTTACATAGTATTGTATATGTTACTATAATAGCTAATGTTTTGCTTATATTATAGCTATTTGCTTGCATTCAAATATATAGATTAGATCAAATTTGAGAAAGTTGCCT
>QFEU01002652.1:0-20322 GCA_003316345.1 Tricholoma terreum
CACCAGGAATTCAGGAATGAACCAGGAATCCACAAGGAATGGTGGGGGAGTGTAAAGTATTGCAAATCTCCTCAAATTGATCATCCCTTCCAAACACTTCTCTTGCTGCCAATGTATCCGCACCTTGTCCCCCTCATCCTACCTGCTCAAATGCCATCTGTGGCAAGGTTGGTCACACCATCGAACAGTGCTGGAACCTTGGAGGTGGGAACGTGGGTGGTAGAGAGAAGTTCATGGCTGAGAAAGCTGCCAAGTGGGCAGCGTTGTTACCTGGGCCAGCAGTGCTTCTCGTGGATGCTGTTCAGGTTGAGAAAGATGAGGACCCTCTCAATGAGATTGATAGTGATCCCTTACCACCAATTGCTGTGCCTGTATTTGATGCTTTGTCGAATGACAATTTCTTTACTGATGTTTACACCCCATGTGCACTGGCAGCCACACCGTTACTTGACCTTCAACATGACCAGCCTGTGGCATTTGCTGCTATAATCCAGTACCATTGGAGAGGTTTGCAGGTATTGAAATCTTCATAGAGAAGCTTGAAATACTCCTTGAGGTTATCATGTGGAAGGTGATCTTTTTTTCTTGTACCTTGAAGTGAAGTTGACTTTCGCAGCTGATACTGTGATAATAATACATCATGTAGTGATAGCAATCACAACATAGTGCATGTAGAGCAGTAGAAATATACAGAGAGTGATGCAACACTACATGCATCTCCCCCCCTTTGGTGTTTGCACCAGTGACGCAATATGCATGCTCCGCTAATGCATTACTAGTATTCAAGATCCTGGGCCTGCACCATATATTACAGCTCCCCCTTCAAATGATGTATCACTATGCCTGGTTGCTAGAATGCCCCCCAATCATTAGCTGATGCATCACTGAAGGCACAATCTAATATTATCCCTACCCTTTGTGTGATGCATGACTGAACCTGCTGCATCCAGTATTGCACACACCTGGTCACTAGAATGCCTCTGATCATCAGCTGATGCATCACTGAAGGTGCAATCTAATATTATCCCTACCCTTTGTGTGATGCATTACTAACTTTGCCATTTCTGTGATGGTCATCACTGAACCTGCCACATCCAATGTTGTTCACATCTGGTCATTAGAATGCCCTCTGATCATTAGCTGATGCATCACTGAAGGTGCAATCTAATATTGTCTCTACCCTTCATGTGATGCATTACTGACTTTGCTGTTTTTGTGATGCATCACTGAACCTGCCAGATCCAGTATTGTGCATAGGGATGCCAAAGTTCAGTTCAGTTCAGTTCTTCAAGAATTTTGCTGAACCTTGAACTGAACTTCAGGTTTGGTCCAGGGAATCACTTGAACTTTGAACTGGACCATTGGTTCAGGTTCAGGATGGTGAGGACATCTGGGTATTGGAAATTTCTGATCAGTCCCACCCACCATGCCCACCTGGTCCCTCCTGATCAGTCCTGATCAGTCCCATGTGATTCTCAGCACAGATAAGATGTCAATAGAGCATCTGTAGACTTGAATATGCCTAGCAATGTCCTCTCTAAGGCTGCATGGTACAGTTCTCCTCACTAATCAGCACCCTGAGCTCTCCTTTAGTCAAGTACAACAGTTCATAGGCCTAGCTTCAAGATTGAAGGACAACATTCTTCTTGCACAGCCATAATCTATACTAGCGCTTGATCCTCCGGATGTACTCCCACCAACAATATCCACTTTCTTGAAAAATAGCTGCAGCATCTCCATGGCTTGTGTTGAATGTTACATTCATAACTCCCAATGGGTTTCTGATCAGAAACCCAACCATAACTCCATTCAGCTGTATGTTTATATTACTTTTGATTGATACACTTATTACATCATGTTTTACATCACTCATGAATATAGGTAGCTTAGTTACATTACTACAGCCCATGTATGCATTACCCACATTGGACTTTCTTGGGGACACTGCCTCATTACCTACCTAGTACAAAACTTAGCTATCATCACTTGTATTCTTCAGCTCAAATATCGACCAAGTCACACCTAGTTCTCTCACACCTTAAGTTCCAAGTCTTTGGACTTTCCCCTCAAAACCCCTTTCCTCTCTTGGACTTCCTCCTTGGAAATCTGTTCTAGTTTCTGTCTCTGTTCTGAAGTTAGAACATGAAGCGATACAAAGGATGCAACTTCTTACAAGTTGAAGCCAAGTCCTTTCTGTCAATCCCATCGGATTCCTGTCAGAAACCTGATTGGACTCTCAGTCTAGCCCAGTACTTAACAGTATATTTAAACTCACTCTTTGATCATTTTATCAACCATGTTCTAATCATGTCACAAACCCAGAGAGCACACATTATGCAAAACTCCTGATGTGCAGGCATAGTACCAGGATTGAATGCAACATGGTGATCAAGCCTATCACACACACACCCTCCCATACCCTCAGCACTTTTGGATTTTTGTCCTGTCCTAGAAATATCTTCTGAACAACTGGAGCAGCACCAGCATCAATTACCCCATCTATCAGTGCTCATATTGCAGCATATGACAGCCCCCAACCTTTGAACTTTCCCACAGGTAATGTGCATGAATATCTGGAATGTCCAAATTCACCTATATCTCCCCTTGAATATGATGACCATGATGATGCCCCTGCAGATAGAGGGCCCTCAGAGGATCCACCAGGTGGCAATGATCCAGATTATGGTCCTCCAGGAAACAATGATGATCCAGATGAAGATCCTGACTATAATCCCCAAAACCATTCTACTGTGGGGTTCTCCAGATATTGCAGAACAATTTCTCAGAGCAATTCAAAGCCTAGCTATGAACACCATTTTGATGCAATAAGCAGCAGCAGCTTCCCAACCAGAAAAAGTCAAAGTAAGCAAACCAGAACCCTTTGACAGATTGGACCCACATAAACTCTGAAGCTTTTTAGTTTCATGCAACCTCTACTTTTGAGACTGACCCTACACCTTTCCAAACAATGAGAAGAAGATCCTTTTTGTCCTCTTATATCTCAATGGCTTCACAATCAGTTGGTTTGAACCTGGTCTTATGGACCTGACCAACTCTGCCCATTGGATGTGGGATTTTGAGGTATTTCTCAATGAGCACAAAGTCAATTTTGGCCCCCATGACCCCATTTGGGATGCTGAAAAGAGTCTCACTGAAATTTCTATGAAGGACAGTTCTCGCATAGTCAAGTACAATGTAGAGATTTGGAAGTTAGTTGTGAGGGTTGACTAGAATGAGTCCACCTGTACAGTGCAGTGTTTCTGTGGGCTTCCGTGGGCTTCCACTGAGACTTCACATTAAAGTAATGCATGGCAGTAAACCAGATGCTCTTGCCACTATGTGACTAAAAGCTCAGGATGCAGAAGAATGAAGCCAATCAGGAAATGCGGCATTCTGGAAGTTTTGGGAATTCATCAAAGAAAGATTCCAAAGACCATTCCAATTCTACTTCAAATTCCAACTCTAATCAATTCAGTTCTAAGACCAACTCATCATCCTCTGGAAAGAAGTCCAATAGCAAAGAAAAACCAAAGCCCAATCCCCTGGCTGAAAAACGAGGCAAGAACAGGAAATTAACCAGCGAAGAGTGGGAACGCCGAATGAAGGAAGGATTGAGTTTGTATTGTGGAAAATCAGGGCATGTAGCTCATGATTGCCCCAAAGCAGTCAAAGCATGCACAGCAGTAGTCAAGTCAAAAGACTCTGCAGATTCAAAAAAGTAGTTCACAACCCCCAGGTAATGCCTTCATGGACTGATGATTGCATTGACCTTGACTGTGTAGCAAAATTCATCTGACTCAATGTGTCCACTCTTTTAGACCCTGATTCCCTTTCATATTTCTCACAATCCCAAACTCTTTATCTATGTGCATTCTTATTGACTCTGGTTCCTCCCATTGTTTCCTAGACTCATCATTTGTATCTAAACACAAGATCACAACTACGACAATTTCTCTGATTGGACTCTGTCTGTTTGATGGGACTTGCAACTCCATCATCTCGCAGATAGCTGAGCTTCTGATTACTTTTTGTCTGGTAAAGAGTTCACTCTGACATTCTATGTAACATCGCTCAACTTTTCCTGCTCTGCAGTTCTAGGATACAACTGGCTAAGACAATACAATCCATTGATTGACTGGTCTACAAACCAAATAACTTTCCATCCTACAGACCATAGAGGTCTAGCCCTGTCAATGTTCTCTGGTGAAGCAACTCCATTGTGGGAACCATCCATGAAAACCCCAAACTTCCCAGTGGAACCAATCCTGCACAAATCTGAACCACCTCCAATATCAATGATCAATGCGGCAGCATATGTACATGCTTTTCAACTACCAGGCTCACACACCTTCCAACTTTCTCTTTCAAAGAAGGAACATTTGCAAAATCCATGGCCACGACAGAAACTCTGATTGATCTTTCAAGTATTCCAGAAGACTATCATGAGTTTGCTGATGTTTTTAGTAAAGACAAAGCGGAATCCCTACCCCCACACCATCCCTATGATCTCAAGATCAACTTGGAGGAAGATAAAGCACCACCTCCAGGACACATGTACTCTCTTTCTCTGTCGGAGTTAGAGGCACTTCACATATTTACTGACAAAAATGTCAGGAGTGGCTTCATAAAACCATCAAACTCTCTGCATGGAGCTCCGATCCTTTTTGTCAAGAAAAAAGATGGGAGCCTATGCCTTTGTGTCAATGACCATGGGCTCAACAAGATCATGAAGAAGGATCGCTATCTGCTTCCTCTAATCGCAGATCTCCTCAATACCCTGCAGAAAGCTCATTTGTACTAGTGTTGCCACTGGCTTAGCCACTTATTTTCAATAATCTGGCCATAGCATCCTAAATAAAATAGGTAAAATTCCCAAAATATTTGATGGAGTAGAAGCCCTCAAAAGCTGGGGGGTCCTCTGCCAACATTAGTTGATCCAATCATCTATTCCTTATTTATTTGGATATAGCCACTTGGTGAGCCATGACTCATGGCAAGTGGCTAAATTGAAATTGCTTACCAGCAACAGATGGTATCAACTAATTTTGGCAGAAGACCCTCTGGCTTTTGGGGTCCTCTACCCCATCAAATATTTTGGGAATTTTACCTATTTTATTTAGGATGCTATGGCCAGATTATTGAAAACAAGTGGCTAAGCCAGTGGCAACACTAGTTTGTACACTAAAATTGACCTTCATTATGCTTATCATCTTGTCTGCATTGCAGATGGAGGGGAATGGAAAACAACTTTCTGCACTTGCTATGGTTCATTTGAATGGCTAGTAATGCCTTTTGGACTTTCCAATGTGCCCATGGTCTTCCAATGTTTTATGAATGACATCTTCAGCAACCTCTTCAATGTTTGTGTCATTGTTTACCTTGATAACATACTAATCTACTCTGATGATATGTCTCAGCACAAGCAACACATCAAGGAAGTCCTATGAAGACTCCACAAGCATGGTCTATATGCTAACACAGGGAAATGTGAATTCTACAAAGACACCATACCATGGAATACTTAGGCTTCATTTTAAGCTTGAATGGACCTCTCATGTCCTATGAGAAAGTTCAAATCATCCTCAATTGGCCAGAACCCTGCAAAGTAAAGGATGTTCAGTCCTTCCTTAGCTTTGTGGATTTCTACCACCAATTCATTTCCAGGTATTCTGAGATCACAATACCACTTACCTGCCTTACCCGAAAAAATGGCCCCTGGAACTTCAATAGCAAATGCTGCACAGCTTTTGAGAAGTTAAAGGAAGAGTTTATGCATGCTCCAGTCCTCACTCACTGGGTACCAGATGCTAAAATCATGCTCAAAACAGATGCTTTGGACTATGCCCTCATGGCAATTTTCTCTGTCTATACTGATGACAGGGAAATTCATCCAGTTGTGTTCCACTCATGCTCCTTCAACCCCACAGAACTCAGTTACAACACCTGTGACAAGGAACTACTTGCAATCTTTGAAGCATTCAAGCATTGGCATCAATATTTTGAGGGTAGTGGTATTCTGATTGATGTCATCACAGACCACAAAAATCTGGAGTATTGTGCAACCACTAAACTATTGACTAGATGTCAAGCATGACGGTCCGAGTTCCCCTCACAATTTAACATGGTCATCTGTTTCTGTCCTGGGAAACTAGGTGCAAATCCAATGCTTTAACTAGACGATGGGACATCTACTGCAAAGGGGGAAATAGTGACTTTGCCATGGCAAACCTGAGCAATTTCTGACCTATCTTCACCCAAGAACAACTCACCACATCACTTGGCATTAGTGTTGCTAACAGCTCGGCTTGGAGCCGACGAGCTGGTAAGCTGAGCCAAATAATTAGCTATAATTAGCCAAGCTGCACAGAGCTGCTGGCTCACAGCTCCAAGCCGCTCGAGCTGCTGCCTAAACCAAGATTTGTACAGAGGATAGGTATTAAAATACATGTCTATATATGTTCCTTATGTGTAGATCTACCATTCTCATTATTTAGAAAGTACATAAGAGCTTGAACAAAGCTCGAATCTAGAGGTCAAAATTGGGGTGGGTCCCACATCATTACATCAGCATTATCATTGATACTAGCAAATTCACCAGTCCTATGAAGATGTTGCTCCTCATGTAGCTGCACAGCTGTTTTGATGGTCGAAAATAGTCCAGTATTAATTTATGGATATAATCTTACAGCTGGGACTAGTTTTGCTCTTATAAATGGCACCTCCCCTTGTCTGGGGCAGCTTAGCTGCTCTGGAGCCGAGCTGAGTTATTATTAGTGGCTCCAATTGGCTCCAGCTCGTGGAGCCAAGCCGAGCTGAGCTTTAGCAACACTACTTGGCATGACTACACTAGCAACCCTGATCATTTGGAATGCTATCATTACTCATAAGATATGACTTTGACACCACATCACTGAGCATGAATGTAGTATGTGAGATCCACTGCCTCAAATTCCCAGCCAACATTTTCTAGGAGTGAACTGATTTACTTGCCACCCTACTCACCCAATTTCAATCCCATTGAGCAGGTGTTCCACTCAATCAAGGCATGGCTCTGCAGATATGAAGCTGAAGCAGTACAACCAGAAGTTTACCCTTGGTTGATTTATCAGGCAGCATTGGCTGTGTCTTGGAAGAGTGTGGAGGGCTGGATATTGAACTGCGGGTACTCTTTCTCTTAGACAGCTTTATTCAGGTCCAGTCCACAGATCGTCATGATGTTTGGTTGAACACACTTGTTTGTTTGAAAATCGGGTTGCAAGCAACTTTAAGTGAAAATTTCTTGTCACAAGTAGGGTCTTCTGATGAATTTGACTTATTCTGTACTTAGTTGTACTTATTTCAATATTTGGCAATAAGTGTTCTAAGTACAAATTAAGAACTTCTTTGGTTTTCCTGATGCTCCGTTCTCATGAGCCTGGCCTGTTTGATGTTCCAGCCAACAGGGGTCTTTATCCTAGAACCAGCTGTGGCACTGACTTGAGGTTGTGCACTGCAGCAGTGCATTGATGATCTGCATTGGGATCACCAAAAATTGGGCTGATCTTCTCAGCCCATGCATGCATGCCCCAACCTTCATGCCATTTATTGGGTTGCAAGCACAGAAACATACTCCAAAAGTCATCGGGGACATCCTGCTTGAATCCTCCCCTCTCAAGCCAACTAACAACCTCATCAACATGCCAGTTTTCAGCTTCGACTCTCTGCTCACATTTTCCTTCGCGAGACATTAGCCACGACAGGGTTTGCATATATCGAGGAAGAGGAGCTTCAGTCACGCGACGATTACCGCGCCATTGTTCCCGAAACGAAAATTCTAATGTCCTCGATCCTCGTCCGCACGTCCCAAACAGCTGCACGAACCGTTACCCATTTACGCCGAGACTTGCCCTCAATATCGTTGACTCCTCTCCGAACGTCTCCAGGGAGGCAATTACGAAGTATCTTTCCTGATGACGTATGCCGACATTGCAACGATTATTATAGAAACCAAGGCCGTTTGTTCGCCGCCACCTCGGGATTCGCCTGAAGATAAAGAGGCTCTTTGGAGAGGCATCGGCAACGGTACCCTTACCACTTTTTCTTGCAAGTCAGCCCACACGATGTGTTTCATCATCCACAGATAACTGACCTTCCACACAGGGCAGCAAGAGCTCGAGTATCGTCGACGTCGACGGCAAGGAACTGTTTACCAAGATCCTGAACGTCTTCCAGGCTGCAGGCTCAGATACGCGGCTGGCCCTCGTGGAGGAGGAACACATCAACTTCCATCGCTTTGTGAAGAGCAGCAGCAACCCTGCGAAACTCTACGGCCTTGCGAACAAAGGCGCAATCCAGTCCGGAAATGTGTACCTGGTTACCGGCAAGATGGCACGATGCTGCATCATTATATTGACTACACGCCTTATGAGGGTATGACGTTCGGTAATTGGGCATGATATACGTTTTTGAAGGGATGGTATGGGATCATGACAAATCAAGGTCTGGTAGGCGGAATTGGCAATGGACAGCCGCAAACAGACGAGCAGTACGTTGCTTGGGCCACGCAATGTAGTGAGCATTAATGGTACTCGACACTTGATCTATAGCTCTAGATGTACCTAACACGAAAGATGACCAACTTCAGACAATGGTAGCGACGTACGGATCAACGACAGATGTTCCGCAACTTGGGGTGGGCGCCCCTTCCTTTGTCCAGCAAGAGCATCTAGGCACCACCCCCACCCCAACCTCCGAATATACCGACAGACACGACAATCAGACCCATCAGCTGAAGTGCGCGCCCGATCCCTGACTCGTTCCGCACACGGTCTATCGCACGCAGTTCCTCCTCTGCTTTCCGACGCGGAGTGCCACGGAGGCTGAGGTGTGGGGAAAAGTTTTGGTGGTGCGATTGCTCTGAGTGCGGATGCTTGTTTCGTTGGGGTCCAGGTTGCACATAGGAGTGGGTGGTCGAATCCGGATTGTGGCGGGACCTGCGAGTACGGGGCGGTTTGTCCCAGGCATAGGTTGCGCTTGGGCGAGGACCTGATCGGGTTGGCGGAGCACGTGGATGGTATGATTGGGTTAATGGTGATGTCCGGCGCTGCTGGACAAGGAGTGTGCGGTCGTATGCACGGCTGGGAGTAGGGTATGTAAGTATGGGTATTATGAAACGATGAGACGTAGTAGTACCGTTCTCGGTCATTTCCTAAGATAGCATATGCCTCGCTCACGGCGCTGTAAATGTCCTTTGAATGCGCGTCGTTGGATACATCAGGGTGGTGCTTTTTGCTCAGCTACTAGTGGGAAACAATGAAGAGCAATTAAAGATGGGGGAATTATAAACAGTACCTGGTAAAAGTGGGACTGCAATTGATAAGTAACGAACAGTGATATGATTACAAGACTCAGACCTTGATTTGTGCTTTTGTAGCGTTCTGCTGGACGCCGAGAGTAGTGTAGTGGTCGTTATTGACACATGAAGAAGAAAGTAGCCTGCGCTTGGTGGCGAGTAACTTGAGTCTAGGTGGAAGCATGTTTGGTCACAAGCGACGCTACACAACAACTACATGTCCTTGAATGACTCACTTCATGTCAACTTCTGTTACTAAAAACACCCATTCTCTTTCCCATAACAACTCAGCTCGGGTAGAGGCAACACCTGGCGACTACGGAACGAAATGACGTGTGCGCCCACGCCTTGCTATCTTGAAATGGATGTCTCATGCACCTGGTCGTGCCCCTGGTATCCACGACTTTAGTCGCGACTTCCTGGTCACCGGGTAACGACTCTGTCGGATATCCAGCTTTCTCATCCTTCTGGAAAGTAAACTGGAATGGCTACGCCAGCCCATCACATTCCTAGCCTTTGATATTCCTCTGCTCTACGGATAACACCTCGGCGATAGCATTTTTCAATGCAACTCGCCAATGCCAGGCTTTGGCTTCCTCTTCTGCCAACGCTTTTCGTCAAGTCTACGTCGACTTTCAATCCGAAGTTCTTCGAACGTCCAATATAGGTCTAGCTTCTCACACAGAACAGTATGATCCGCAGCTTGTTCGCGAACCCCTCTGCATCCGTCGTGAACTGGGGTTGAATAATTTGTCATGCTGATCTAATCCTGAACGCACGGGGACTAGTTGGCATACACCGGTGGTAATCAATTCTCTGACCTCGGTAAGGGTTTTCGTGTATGTCTTGTGAAATTCAACGGTACATCGAAAAAAGGGAGTATGACAAACGAACCTGAGTCTGTCTTTCCAAACCGACTAGCAGTTATTAGTCCCTCGGGTAAAGGAAGCATCTTAGGTGGCGGCCTCCGTGACTTCGATTTATTACCATCAAGAAGCCCCTGTCCTATTTTCCCGTACTTGCAAGGCAGAATTCTGGCACAGCCGTCGAAGTTGTCTCAATCTTTCAAATTGTCGCCTCTGACTAACTTCACACCCAATACTGTCGGTAACCTAAAGACCATGGGTTGTACGGCTCGTGGTAACTCACCAGTTGATCAGAATTCTATTGAGCTCATAGATGATCTGCTCAGCATAGTTCGTACGTAAAGGGCATGTAATGCTTATTTTCAGGTCGCCTTACGCCCGGGAACGTTGCGGATGTGCAGCTCAATACATGGAAGGTAGAAGCGATCCGTTTACTCCTTCTCAATCTAAATTGGACCTTGGATTCTACCGCCGTATCAGCAGATTCGTATTGAAGCGCTGGATATGCAATTATAGTACGACAAGTGAGTGTTCATGAAAGCTCGCCATGCAGCACTAATTTCTGCTTCGGACTCAGAAGTCGAATCAAGTTGAAGCGCATCTAGCGCATTTCCAGCCACCAGACAGTCTACGCATGTTGTTTCGAAGACAGGCCAAAATTATGAGTCAACGAATCCGAACGCCCGGAGTCTCCGACGATCTAGAACTGCACGAGGTAGTGTCCTTCTACCCTTCCGACACCTGCCCCACGCCGCCCCAGCTTCCGCTATATATACATGATAAATGTTGTCCTGCAACCTCTACCTCTACCTACCTTCGCCATGCCGGTGGACAATAGGTTGCCGACCCCTGCCGCACCTTCAATCCAAACCTCTACCGATGGCTCAGGGAATGGCGAAGTTATCCATGAAGTGTGTTTCGGAACGATAGATCACCCAAGACATCTAAGTGATGGGGGTCGAGACGCCTGGATGACAGTCACCGGCGCGTACGTTATCATTCATATTCAATTACTATTGGATTTATTGAATTCCAGGTGGTTGATACAATTCTGCACATACGGGTATGCAAGATGTGGTCGCCCTCTCATCAATCATGATTGAGAAGCTTAAATGCAATCAAGGTATATTTCCGCGTTTGGTGTTTATCAAGATTTCTATACCCGAGAATTTCTGGTGCACAACTCCCCTTCGGATATCAGGTATGTGGAGTTGTTGTCGTATCTCGTAATGTTTATACATGTCGACCAGTTGGATAGGCAGCTTTCAATTATTCATGCAATACGTGCCTGGAGTGGTTGTCGGCAGAGCGTTTGACACTGGATATTTGTACGTCATGCCCCCATGATGTCTACGGCCCCTCATTCAATTTCAGCCATCATATGATTATGGCTGGATCCGTGCTCCAAGTAATGTCGATGTTCATGTTGTCTCTCTCATCTCGCGGTCAATATTACCAGGTTTGCGGGACATTTTCTGTGTAATATCGATGCTAAGCGTCTCTCAGGTCTTCCTCGCACAAGGTGTTGGCATGGGATTTGGGCAGTCATTGCTCTTCTTGCCGTCGATCAGCATCATTGGCCACCATTTCGAGAAAAGAAGGGCATTTGCTACTGGCGTTGCTGTCTCGGTCAGATCTCACATCAACAATGCATCTGGTGGTCGTCCTTCTGCTAATTTGAGGTCCTAGGGAGCATCCATGGGTGGCATTGTTTGGCCGATAATGCTTAATGAACTCAGCAAACTAACGTCCTTCGCAAATGCAGTACGCGCGACAGCCGCTGTCACCGGTCTCTTATTACTCATCGCCAACTTCACTATGAAAGCCCAATCCTCGCAAAGATCTGACTTGGAAAAGCCCGATTTCAAGATTATCCGAGTCTTCAAGGATGAAGCGTATCTCGTTTCGATTGTGGCTGCATTTTGCATCGGTCTCGGCCTTTTCTTCCCCTGTTTGTTTCTCCTTCTCCAAAACGTGAATATCGATTCACACTTTCCCGGGAAGATTTCTATCTGCAACTGTATGCAGTTGACAAAGGAGTCACGGAGGAACTAGCTTTTTATACGGTAGGGTTCCGGTGACATGTTTGGGCCCTCTCTGACCATTGATATCAACTAGGTTACAATTTTAAATACCGGCAGTTTTTTCGGTCGCCTGCTCCCAAACATCATCGCAGACAAGATCGGACCCTATAACATGCTAATTCCTTGCCTAACAATCTCATCAATTCTCGCCTTCAGCATCTTCGGCATCCATAATGTCACTGGCATTGGCATTTTTGGATTTCTTTACGGATTTTGGTCAGGTTCTTGTGGGTACAGCCAGCCGCTTTCTACCCCCGTGCACACTGACGCTACTCCCTGGTAGATGTTTCACTTATGCCGTCGTTATTAGCACAACTGAGTACCCATGTTGGGGAACAAGGGTAGGTATGTCTTGCCGGTCACTATGAGTCAACCTAATTACTCCCTCGCAGTACACGAATGGGAGTTGCATTCTCGATTGTTGGGGTGGCTTTCCTAGTCGGGACACCCATCGAGGGCGCATTAATGAACACAAGCGATAGCCGATATACCTGGCACAAGTCTATCATATTCTGTGGTGTAAGTTCTGACGTTACATTTTTTAAATTTGGTTCGAATGGGATTCTGATCGTGCGGGTAGGTAATGGTGGTATGTGGTGCCGTAAGTATGATCATATCTCGCCAATTGTTCATCAGGCAAAATAGAAGTGGCGAGCGAAGGTTTCATGTATGATTATTACTGACATATATACGTAATTGTTGCCATATGCTATGTTATCCAAATACGGCGATGACGTTCAGGATTGATTAAAAGATGGGGCAGAAGTTGAGGGCGGCAGAACAGACCGCCTCGCAAACCTGGCGGTGCAAACGGGCGACAGGTGTGACCCTCGACCGAGCTGTCCCAGAAACCCATGAGGGAGGAGACAACCTTTTAAGTAATGATATCTATGTAATATGTATAACTGAGGAGTGAGAAGGCAGAAGGGCAACCTGCGCATCTTCAAGTTTTTTCTTTCAAAATAGCATGCCAGTGCGTGTGTGGCCCTCCTGTGAGGTAGACGGGGAACTTTTGCAGGAGACAAGGCAGAATCCTGCTTGGCTGCCCGTAGTGCAGAATCAATAATGCCCACACCTGGTTTGTTCTCTCGAAAGAATCGTTAAAACCGCCATGCTTGGTCTTACCATTTGTGCCAAGCTCACGCCCTGTGCTGAAGGCACAGGTGGCTTCTTCCTAGGAGTCGATGACGGCAACGACAAGAAGAGCCTTTTCTTAGTCACCGCTAGACACATTGTCTTCCCTCGATTCGACAACAACTGAGTCTTTCATGAAGTTTCATCAAAGGTCAAAGAGCCAGCCACCACAACGTCCTTTTCCTCAGCGAATCATCCTTCCAACAGCACCTCGTCTCTATTCACAATGAGATCGACCTGCAGGCCTACCAGCATCGGTTATGAGAAGGAGCAAATGGACGACATGGCGGGTTGGGAAGACGCTACGGCTATCGTGGTGCGCGAGGAGGCCCAGGGTCTAGAAGAAAGCGGAGGCGAAGCTTCAGGCTCTCACCAACTTCAAAGGAGAGCTCCCCACACACTGGTCCACCGACACCAGCTGTACTTTGGGCCATAGAGTTACTAGGCTTAGGGGATGCTAGGGTCTTGGGATGACTGTCCTTCTCACACAGACAAGGATACACATGAGAGTAGCACAAAGTATACATTAACTTAGATACAAGGTGGATTTTCAAAACTACTACCATGCATCAATAATACTCTGCCGCCAAGTTCCAGCATCCAAGTAAACTCGATCATTGTTACCATACTCTGCAGGCACCTGTCCTCTGAAGATGTCATCAAGGAGTATATAAAACGGTGTTGCCCCAAGAGTCCAGTCAGCGGCCCAGACCATGCGAGCTTCCCTTACCCGAGATGATGATGAGCATGTGCGTGAAGGACGTTGAAGACCAAATCCTTTCCACAATTGGATGGCGATTCGTGGTAAAGTTGGGTTAGGGGCAATGGGGGGGTCGATTGAAATAAGGATGACCAGCCATACCTGAAGAAGTTCTGGTGAGTGAGTTGCAAGAAAGAAATAGGCTTACCTCCTGTGTATGTTCAATCCAAAGCTTCGCATCAATCTTCAGCTGTGTAAGACTTTCCGAATCGCCAACCTCGAGCACGACGCTAGGAAGGCGAGATGGAGATAAAGTGGGCCGGACACCAGCATCTGCCTCCTTCATCTTCGGTCCAAGTCGGAAAGCTGGGGGAAGAAAGATAGATAACCCAGACTCAAATTATGCATCCTATCAAACGTACTCGTTGCTCCGACGCTTGTGCATCCAGGAGGTTTTGGAGGGTGTAGTGGCGCGGTCAATCGCACAAGAGCGATGGAAAAGAGGGTAGTAAAGTTGAGATGGGTCTCTTCGTGGACTGGACTTGGCATGTATCTAATGATGAAGTTGTGGCCATCACTGTATGTTACCCTAAAACAAAATTAGAAATCGCCTTTTTGTAGGATGTAAACCAACCTCATTGACTTTCGTTCCTCTTCTTTGTCAAGCAAGGCAAGAGCAGAATCCAAGTGTTCTGGATGGACATTGAACGAGTAGATATGTACCCTTCTATGTGAAGCACTGCAAGTGTGAGATAGATGAAATAAACCATCCACTTTCAAGCAGGCTAGCTCACTTTTTTATCTTTGATCGAATTTCGTTCACTGCTTGTCTGTATGTAGTTTCATTGGGACGACTTGAGACATGTGAAATGTTCAGCCCTACGTAGGGAGTTGTGGTGGAATCAGCAGTGTAGACGGACATGGGGAGAGATGAACCGTGGATTGCTGACAAATCTATTAGTCATGCCCTAGTAACACATCTCGTGTTCATGCCCTTCCATCCAATAAGAACCTTTCGAGAGGGTGTACGAAGAAGCCTCTCGGACGAAAGGGCTGACGACGAAACAGAGATGAGGACGGGGACGGGGACGGGGACGGGAATGGGGACGGGAATGGGGACAGGACAGGGACAGCAGGGGGTCACCTCGACGCGCCGACGACAGGGGCTACGTCCTTTTTTTATCTATGTTGTAGCCCGGTTAGTTAGTGGTGTCGAGCCTCGCTACATAATGTTACAAGTTTGCAGCGGTTGCCACCATTTATCCTCACGCGCAGTTATGAGCACTCAAAGGGGAACATCTGAACCAACTGCAGCCAACCCTGGCTCCTCTTCTTGTGAACAGGCCTCCTCTCCGCAGGCTATAACCCCCGTTCGGCCGCGGCCCACATCTACGAAAAACGCAGCCCCTCCACTCGTGCCCACTTTCGATTTGGCGCCAATCGCTATGCCTGAAACTTCAGTCCTGATCAATGACGAATCTCGTCGGCTTCGTTGTCTCATTGAGGGAGAATCTGTGGTGTTTAAAGTTGAAGTGCCGCGCGATTTCGAGGTTGGAGACCTGAAGAAGGTTATACAAAGCGAGCGAGCACTGGGCGTTCTAAAGGATATTGATCCTCACACGTTGGAACTGTGGAAGGTGAGCCCTATCGAAGCTCGATGTTACCGCGACATGGCTTACTTCACTACCTTGTCATTCAGCCCAATGACGCCAACCCCATCACTACCAAACCAGCTGACACTCTGACCGAACGTATCTGGTCCCTGGGAGATCGTCTTTCGAAATTTGCCAAAAAACAAGAGCCTACGGACAGCCTCTTCAGTATCTTTCCAAATCAACCTCCCAGCGAGCACCTCCACATAATTGTGAAGGTCCCGTCTACAGGTGAGTGCGAGCGGATCTCCGCGGGCTGAGCTTGCTGACGAGATTCCGCCCGAAAACCTTTCTCTTTTACCAACTCCACAATTTGAACTGCGCTCGCGTTCTTGTTTGCCAAAATCATCTCTTAACCCGCCATCATTTCGTTTGCATTGGCCATCTCCTCTCATCTCGCCATCGTATCTTTCCCTACTGTTTCCAACCCTACCTATGTCCGTCTCGGCGTTCAAACACGACCCGCCCGCCCCTCTGGACTCCCTCTTCCCGCACACTCGCCCATCTCTCTATGGTCTGTTCGTCTGTCACCGGCTTTCCCACCGAGTGGTTCACAGAGCCACCTAAACTGGGGAAACGATCGCGAGTGGACGCCGGAGGAAATGATCTCTCTGCTCGTTTGTTATATCTCTTTGAATTGTCACCAAATCCACGATTAACATACTTCTCAGTGCAAGAAAAGCAAACAAAGCGATATCGCACCGGGGAAAACCCTTCCACTGTTTGTAAGGATGCCAAATCGATGCAGTCACAGCAGGACTATGCCGAAATCCTCAACGGCAGGCCGTGGACCAGCTCAGGGCCTCCTGTAGGCCTCTATCATCCCGTCTTCGACCGTTTTTGTGCATACTTCGACGAATCAACGCCCGAGTATAGAACCGCTTCGTCAGCAGATCCCGACGAATCAACGCCGAGCGCCGATGATGCTTTTAGCTTCATGAGAGCTTCATCAGAGTTCTACGAGGTAGAAGAGAGTGGGCAGGTCGACGAGAGTTCTCCAACCGGTCGAGTGGAAGCTGTCCTACCAGCTTTCTCGCGCCTTCTTTGCGTCAGCCTGCCTCGGGTCAAAAATGCGGACAGAACGGAACCGGATGCCAGGGCGACGGCTAAGACACCTGCAGGTGACGATGGTCCATTGGCCGTCGTTGAGATCAAGTTGGAGTCGGGCATTGGCGGCGACGCAAAAACACGGGCACAGCAATCCTATGCAAGGATATGCTCCTTACTCGAGGTGTGCTAATATTAACCCTCTTGGAATTGCAAACTCACATGTACTTGTACAGCATGAACCTGTCCGATTGAGCTCTTGCTCTCCGTGCTTTCTTGTGGAAATAGCGGGCCCGTGGATAACTGTACTTGGTGCTGTCTACGTGCAGAAGGTCATAGTTCAGCGCCTTGCTGGCCCCATATACCTTCCACCACAACTCCTTCATCCCGATAGTACAATCGATATTCCTCTCCGATTATTTTATGCTCTCCGAAGAGCCCTTCGAGATCTTCGCCAGTATTATGAAAGCCTCCCGCGCCAGATGTCATTTTCTCGCTTTTTCCCCTTTGTTCGATCCTACAGCCTCCCGAGTGGTGATGCCATGAATCTCGATTACGTAGTGCCACTCTCGCCGGACGAATCGAGGGCCGTCTATCTAGCCAAGCAGGTGGATGGCAGAGAGGTGGTTGTGAAGTTTGCCTTAACCTACAACACTCGTGCTCATCGCCTCCTCGCTGACCACGGTCTCGCGCCTGAGCTTATCTATGACGGAACGGAAGGGCCTCGTTATGGAGGCCTGCTCATGATCGTCATGGACTACGTAAAAGGTGCAACATTGAGCAAATTCCTACATTCATCACCACACCAGGGTCGTCTGGATGCCGTTATCACGTCGGTGAGAAAAGCAATAACACTGTTGCATGCTGAGAACCTGGTCTTCGGGGATCTGCGAACGCCTAATATCCTTGTCGATGACGATGTGAAATTGATTGACTATGATTGGTGCGGTGTTCATGAGGTGCACCGATACCCGTTCATTATTGGTGATGCGATCGAGTGGGCGAGCGGTGTTGGGCCATTGGCAATGATGCATAAAGATCACGACCTTTACATGCTTAAAAGACTCGAGGCGAACATCCGAGCAGGGGCTCACCCGGGGGCTTGGTAATATCCCGTAGAATGGGATTATGACTTAGGGTTATGAGAATGATCGCCCGGGTTGGGCGTTATCTTTAGGGTCCTCATGTAGAGTTTGTCCGAGTCACGGGTATGCAAACTTGCGCGCGGGTTGTCTTGACATGCAGGTGGTGTATATTTGCCTAAATATTTCGGTACAGAAACCGGGATTTGGGGTTGTTCATCAGGGTTTTGGGCCGAAATGGGTAAGGTTAGATAAGGTCTTAAAATATATAAAATATCTATAATATATACAATTCTTATATATCAAATGACAATGCAATATAAAGGATGCTAAAGTCAGCAAAATTCACAAGGACACCCAGAATTGAACCTTTCCAAAGAGTGGGGCTGTCCGAACAAGCAGTGCCCAAATGTACAATGTTGTGACCACAAATGACAAGTGTGATAGATTAGAAAAATCAGCAAAATGGTGACGAAACCCCACCTACTGCCCCAGTGTTTATAAAACACGGTAGAGATGGCAGGTTGTGCCATCATCATCAGGCAGGCACTTCTGATTGATAGCTGTCTGACAGTGGCACCTTGAGAATATTTGTAAGAAAGGTAAGTGCAGGCCGTAACATGTAAGAGTGATGAACAGGCATAATTACCAACAGAACAACAAAATAACATCTGTAGTCCCAACATTTATAAGGCACGGTAGTGTAGGTAGATTATGCCATCGTTAGCATGAAGGCTCCTCTGATCAAATCCTGCACAGTAGTGACAGATCGGTAAGATCTGTAAGAAATCTGTGCGCAGATCATGAGTGTCAGAATGGAGCAATACAAGGCAGAGTGATGGAAACCCACCTGCAGTCCCAACATTTGTAAGACATGTTGATGGTGGGGAACCCTGTCAACTGTGCCCTCCTGGAAGCCGCAACTTACCTGTGGGGTACGACCAAACGATCTGGGATGCGGAGACCACATTGGTGAAGATGTTGACCAACATTGTTGGCTTTCATCGCTGGTGATGCGAGTGCAACCTGGAGTGCATGTAACCAAATGAAAATCATTGTGCTGTGGATATATCAGTAGGCTGTAGCCGAAATACAGTGATGTCTAAATGTACTATAACATCAGTTCAATATCACCTGAACCCTGTTCGATCATCACTGGCAGTCTATGCACTTTTCCTGCAAGGTTTTGAGTATACTAACGGTGAGTGACAAAACTGTGGCAAGACTCGGGAAAGACTATCACAGACAATTGTTTCCCTATATGACTTGAGTAAGGCATCTGAGTATCTTATCAGCAAGTGGTAGGTTCCAGGAAGAATGAGATATAGAGGAAATGACAGCTAAAATCATTTCTTCCACTTGAACAATTGCATGTTGGGATATACAAAAATCATACATTGCAATTCTGTTAGTACAAGCATCAGTTCCTGAACATCTCCTGCAATCATCTGAGTATCTTACCAGCAAGTGGTAGGCTCCAGGAAGAATGAGAAATAGAGGAAATGACAGATAAAATCGTTTCTTCCACTTGAACAATTGCATGTTGGGATATACAAAAATCATACATTGCAATTCTGTTTGTGCAAGCATCAGTTCCTGAACCTTTCCTACAAGGATCTGAGTATCTGGTCAGCAAACTACAAACTCTAGGAAGGATAATAGCTTGTTTTAAGGTCGGGATAAGCTCTAGAAAGGATGATGTTCAGAGGAAATGACAGCTAAAATCATTTCTTTTGGTTGAATTATTGCATGCTACGATATAACAATATTTTGCAGCACAATCCTGTTAATTGAAGCATCAGTACGTGACCCTCAGTAAAATGGGAAAGTCAGCTGATGCCAGCATGCAGTCAGGCATTTACACAAAAAATGACATTTTAGTCAAGTCGAGGTCAAGTTCTACCGAGCACGATCAATTGATCAAGGAATTCCCAACAGCATGCATGTAACCAGGGCCCCAACACAAACTTCAACTTCAAATATTCTCTAAGTTCGAATTCCCACAGCCTGCCAGCGCCTGCCACATTGGTTAAGTTTGGATTCCCACCGCCTGCCATGTCGCCTTCCTCACAAAACTTGCTTCATAGCGGGCCACCATTGTCTCTCTCTGTGTCTAGGTCACGACCACCTCTCCAGCGCGTCAACGACAACATTGGCAATATGCTCAACACCAGCCTACTCCCAACCATGTGCATATAGGACTTTCGTAGGCACTCCAAGTGATAGGTGTTCCATTTCCTCTGGATCTCTCAATCCTCACCGCTTTGTCTACCTGCCCCCTACTGTATTTATTATCATTGCATTATTTGAATATATGACCACTGGCATTACTATGTACTTGACTATTGCATGACTGACTATTTGGAATGGCTTTTCAAAATTTCACACATGACTATGAGTTGACTTGTTCAGTCAGGTAATAGTTT
>QFEU01002653.1:0-13623 GCA_003316345.1 Tricholoma terreum
TTACACTATTTAAAGGTATGAAATGGGGGATGGATTTCATATGGTGTTGGTCTCATAGTGACACCAGCTGTCCACTTTCCATAAAACTTACCATGACCCAACATTGGCGAACACTCCTCAAAGACTAGTCTTGATCCTTATTCCAGTCCATTGAGGTTCCCCTCAGGCTGTCCATCATGGTTTGAACTCCCATCTCCATCACTGCTGCCATTCTTATTCATGTTCTCATTCTCATTCTTGTTCCTGTCACAAGTGATCTTCCCATTCTCATTCTCCTTGCTCCCATTCACTTTCTTTTCCTCGTTCTCAGTCTCAGTCCCAGTCTTGGTCTCAGTCTTGTCCTTGTTCTTGTTCTTGTTCTCATGCCAACAACCATCTGCATTTCCAAAAGTTGCCATGCTATCAAATATCTTATATTACTAACTCTCCAACTGGCTCAGAAACACCTCAATCTTGTGGCATGTAACTTTCCGTATTGTCTGCTGTATTTTGTCATCATCATGTTGCTCTGTAGTTCATTTCTTGCTCATTCAATGTATTTGTCTCTCTGCACCTGAATTCATTTGTTTCATGGGTCAATTAAATATGAGCTGAGAAGATTTTATTGCCTGGTCTACCACATATTGCTCAAGAAAATTGGATGAAAATACCAAAATGTGTAACTTTACCATGTTTGCCAGAATAGCAAGACCTTACCTGGTTGACCAATTTGGTTGATATATATTGGAAATTGATCTGCATGTATGACAAGGTAAACTCAGTCACCAAGTTTGGCTGCAATGCAAAAAATGTGAACCTTACCTGACTATGTACTGTGAGGTAAAGAAGATTCACTTTTGCTGATGTCAGTGCACCTGCATGGAACATCTCAGCATACTGAGACCCTCCACCTTAGTAGCCAGCCCAGTGCATGAGTTCTAGTTGCCCTTTCTCTCACCTTCTCCACTAGTGCTCATGCCCATAAGCCTTCTCATCTTGGGCCTCTCCCTTACTGACTAGGTTTTTGATGTGGTATTTGAGGTTAGGGACACATCTCTCCTGGATGTGGGTGCATACAGTGGTGTCACACTCATCATACAGGAAACTCGGGTGCCTGAATGGATAGGAAATGAAAAGTTTTTTCACTAATCATCTGGATGCTACATGGTCTATCCTCACCAACAAACCCTCAGACATGCCCCATAAGCCCTCTCTGCCACCAAAAACCCAGCTCCAATGGGAAGAACATGATCATCTCATGCAACAAGCCATGATTCTCTACAAACAGGAACAGAATAAGCCAAAAAGGCAGGTCTTCGGACCATTTGCAGGGATCTTGAAAAGGAATTCCAACATGAAAAGGGCCAGAAAATCAGCCTCAATCATAACACACTCCAGAACCTGGTCAAAGGAGAGAAATTGAGGTCAGAAGCAAATGCAGTGAGGGGCTGGCTGATGAAGGAAGAGGTGAAGGAGGTGATAGACTATACAATTGAGATTGCTGAGTGGGGTCATTGGTTGAGTCACCAAAGGCTCAAGAAACATGTGGATGAGATCCTACATGCCAGGTTTGGGTCGACATTTCCTACACTCAGTGTTAGCTCTCATTGGACTCAATGTTTCATCGAAAAGCATTCCAACCAGCTACATGTATATGCAGCACACCCTCGTGATGCAGCTTGTGGCCAAGCTGTGAACAAACACACAAACTGTGGATATTACAACATGGTGGAACAGGTCTAGTTGTGGAGTGATAGTGGCAAGCCAATTGCACCAGAATGCACATTTGTGGTTGATAAGGGTGGTTTCCAGGCAAATGGGAATGAGGGCTTCAAGAAGGTTATTGGAGTAAAAGGAAAGAAAATCCAATATCAGCAGCAGAAGGGTACATGAAAAAATATCATGGTCCTCATCATGGATTGGACAGCATTACCTCCTGCAATCATCTTCAAGAAGAAAGGTTACCTTGTAAAGTGGCACCAGGAGAATCCTGCAAAGGCATTGTGAGTAACAAAAATATCTAAAATCAGTTCTCGCATGCTCAAGTTTTCCTTAGTCTTGGGTATTTGAAAAAGAACTGGACAACTCATGTTATTAGTCTTGAGTATGCGAAGCATTTTGAGAAGCAAACTATAGCTGTAGTCAATGGGTGCACACAGGCTTTGTATGTAGATGGGCATGACTCACATATAACTCAGGAATTTCTTGAACACTGCCAAAATCACAATATTGTTGTTTCTGCATATCCACCACATAGTACCCATGTCTACCAGAGCTTGGATGTTGGTGTTTTTGGCCTGTCAAAGCTGGAGTATGGCAAATGACAGGATACACATCTACATGAGACAGGCGAGGCAGTAACAAAGGAGAACTTCTTGAAGATCTATGGAGAGGCTCACCTCAAAGTCCTAATACTGGACCTCATCAAAGCCACCTTTTGCAAAGTGGGTATTGTTCCTTTTAACCAAAATGTTGTTACCCCCAAGATAGTGGCACCCAGCTGTGATACTTCCTATAAGGTTTTCACACCTATGGTCCCTCTGACACCTGTGCAAATCATTTCAGGCTTGCTCATTAATGCTATTCAATCAATGACTGAATCATGGCCCAGGGAATAGTCCACTATAATTTTCTCACCTTCTCATCCAGTCCACATCATGCTTCCCCAGCTCATGTTGACCAAAGCAGGGTACTTGACATCCCAGTCTCCCATCAAATCCATATCACAACTATCTGACATTCCAACCATTCATATATCACCTGGTAAGCATCACATGAAAGCCTCTGGCATGGCAACAAAAACTTCCCATGAACGAAAGTTATAGGAAGGGGTCACTACAAAGCAAGCAGAAGCAGACTTCTACAAGGGGAAGGTGCTTCAGCCCCAGGCCACGATGGTCCTGCATTGGCTGTACTGTGGTTGCATTTGTTGGCAGTTGAGAGCCAAAGAAATCAAAGATCTGAAGAAGGGGCAGAAGGGGGTGAAATTGCCTGGAAGGGATGGGGAATCTCACCTAATGACAGATGATGAGTTTTTTGAACAGGTGAAGGTGCACCAGGAGGCAGCCAAAGCTGCAGAGGCAGAGCACAAGACATGGAAGCAATGAAAACAGGAGTTGATTGTTGAGCTGGAGAATTGGAAAAATATGGAAGCAGAAAGGAAGGGGAGAAATGCCAGATGCAAGGCAAGCTGAAAGGCTGCAGTAGACAAATGTGAGGCAAGAAGAGCAAATGTGAAGGTGGCTTGAGGAAAGCTGAAGGACTAGGTGCTAGCAAATCCAAGACCAAAGAAATGCAACCCAGAATTCAAGCAAAAAAAAGGTGGCTCCCAAGCCAAAATTGCCCAAAACAGTTGTTCAGGCTGCTGGAGAGTCAGATGGAGAACAATTTGATGATAAGGAGTGGACAGATGACAAGGAATAGGCAATGATTTGTGCTGATCAATAAGATTGCTATGGTGTTTGTCATGGTTTGTCACATGTGTACAACTGACCTGTTTTGGTCAAATCAGGGACCTCCTCGGCCAATACCCTCCCACATATTGTCACTGCACTGTACGTTCACCAGATTCCATACACAATATATTGTGATGTCTGTCCAAGTGTTAGGATACTCCATTCTATGTATAAGTAGCTGTTTCATCACCACCATTGTGGGATCTATTTTGGTGTACAACTGGACAGGTAAATACTGTAGTGCCAGTGTTTTGGGCCCCTTGTGCATGTGATGTGGCTTGCAGGGGTCTCACCTCCTTCTGTGATTCCTGTGCCCTTCTGCACCCTCCTAGGCCCAACTGACACCCTCACATCCCATGTTTATAGAAGGTGTTACAAATTTTTCTATTCTTGCTATCTTGACCACTATTTACCGGGCCCACCATATTTATATCTCATGACTCATCTTGACTTGTGTATAGCTATGCAACTCATGCCTACTCATCCAGACTCTTACTTACACTGATGATACTCAACCCAGAAACCCAAACAAAAACCCCAAATGAGTTTGTTCGATATGACACGAGCCAGAGGAAGGATGCAAGGTGGTCAAATGGCTATCACCAACACCGTGGGGAATCATGGAATGGTGCAAATGATGTATGATGGTGTTAAAAATGGTCTGATGCTGCTAAACAAGAGTCCAATCTTGTTTTGGACACACTACGAAGATCCGATGAAGTTTGAAGAATTTTAAAGAATATCGCAAACTATAGGAGACGTTTAGTGAAGAAGATAGGGACAAGGATATACCAAAATAATTGGAATGATGAGACAATAGAGACGAGGGAAATGAGGGATGCAACAATCGAGAGATACAACAAATACGAGGAAGTTAGTGACGCTTCCACAAACTTCAGACTAGAATGAGCGCTAAGTTTAGAGCTGTGCTCCTTAAACTCAAGCGGAATGGGTGAGGGTTACTACTGTGCAATCATATTGTTTTTCCAGTGACTAGTACAGGAATATATAGATCCTACAAAAATATACTAAAAGAGGGAATGAAGGTCATGAGACCAGACATGAGGCTATGAAATATATCTACATCAAAATGAAGACAAAGAACAAGGAACCGGAACTAAAGCGAGGATAAGGGGCTCCAAATGAGTCGAAATGGGACTGTTCTATTGTTGTGGTGCTGCAGAACTGGCCAAATGCATTGTTACCTCCTAAAACGCTAATATCTCCACATGTATATGTCCAAAATGGCTGTCGAAAGGTTCTAAAACACATCGCATGTTGGTACGAATGATGACGAGAGGAGTCCGATCACAATGATGGGTGTCTGATGTAGTCCAAAGAACCTTGAGGTCCACGAAGTCCTGTTCGAAGCTGCAATCAAACTGCAATAAATGCGAAATAACTTCGGAGGTCCTAAATAAACTTCAGAGGTACAAAATGATGTTCAGACTGTACACAGGGGTTCGGAGTAGCTTTGTGAAGTGCGAATGAATGGTCCAAAGCATATATTCCATGGGTATACTGCAAGGTGGCCCTATCAATGCTCAATGACTTGAGGAGCTATGTAGTTGACTTGTATGTTTCAAAGATCGCATAGCCACATTTTGTTAGTATATAAACCGTAGTCTATTTGGTCAAAGCTCTTCAGCTTGATCTAGGCAATATAAAGCTTATACTCGAATCTCACTTGACTTAGTCATGATTAACATCATCACTCAATCTCGAACACAGAAAGCCTTTGCTGTTCATCAGACAGATAACACCCAAAAGCCTCATGTGTTGATTGATTAGATTGTGATCCTAGTTATAAGCTATGCCCTTAACAAAAGGTCAAGCTGATCAAACTGCCAACCTATTTATGTTCAGGTGCACCCACTCAACCACCATGTCTTGGGAAGAATCAGAAGCCCTGGTCAAAAGATCACTTTTACACCCACCACCAGGATATATCCCTGGACACTTTGCAGGAAGCGGAAAACTTAACGGAGTACATGTCAGATTCAGTAGAACCCAAAAGACTTGGGTATATAGTGCCAACAACAAACCACTACCAGACGAACTTCTGCCAAAGGAAGACCCACCAGCAGAATCACCGAATGAAAGACATCAAAGAGAACTTCTAAGAGAAGCAAACCAATCAAAAGAATTCTTCAAAGAATATTTCAGATCTAAAGAACCAAGGAAGCCAACTTACGAAGAAGTATATGAAACAAGACCTACCACAACTGAACTGATCCCATTAATTTCTACTCTCCCACCTGATCCACTCACAATCAACACTATGGTTAATTCCACCGGTACTGCCTCTACAACCAAAGAAGTCAAAGTCTGATCCACTTCTGACTTCAATGGGGATAGGAAATTAACTCGAAAATTCATTCAAGAATGCGAAATCTATGTCAGGGTCAACTCAGGAATATACAACACCAATGAAAAGGAAGTTCTTTTCACACTCTCATTCATGAACACAGGAGTAGCAGCATCCTGGAAATCAGCCAAAACTGACAAATATTTCAAGAATGATTTCCCAATGTTTGAAAACCTCAAGAAAACTATCTTGACAGCCTTCTCTCCTATTGACAATGAAGGAGTTGCCATTTCATGGAACTCCATAACATTCTCCTTGTCAAACTCTGAAAACCCATCACCACCAGAAATGTAGATAAGAGTCTTAACAAAAAAGGAGTGGTTACATACAAAACCATCCTTGACCTGAACATCAACAGAAGAATTACCCTGACTACATTTTATATCACTGGACTAGGGAAAGACATATTGATCTTAGGCCTATCCTGGCTAAGAAAACACAACCCAATAGTCAACTGGACTGAAGGAACAATCTGAAATTGACTTCTTATTACCATGAAGGAACAAATTAATCAAATTTGTATCCTAAACCAGAAACTCACAACAAATGTTATATTCACCAAACTGTCACGACCCGATCCTTAGCTGTGCACTTGTGTCGCAAACCCATGGGAAACCCGAGTGGAGAAATCGCACATGACGGATATGCATTCAGAATGCACAGCCTTGCACTGCAATGCAGTGCGATTCAACTTGGAGAAAAGGAACAAGGTGGAACTTTCTAGGCTTTGGAGAAGCTGCACATTTGCCGACCTACTGACTAATAATATTACTAAGTCAGTAGTAGAGTAGACTCTAGATTATTGTAGAATCATTTGTACTTAGTATAAAAGCTCTCACATTAGGTGGAGCTTCTCTAATTTGAATATCAATAGAAGTCACCAACCAAAGTCTTCAACTCAAGACTTAGTCCAAGTCTTACTTCCTACTCATTCTAACTCTCTTCCTGCTGTGCATCGCATACCCAGCGCATTTGCATGTACCATCCGACTCTAGAAATCAGGGACACCTGGAGTCAAGGAGAAAGGCGCAACTTCTTATAAGTTGAAGCCGAGTCCTGTTGATGATACTCAGCCAGGAAAACCAAACAAAACACCTAAACGTGTTTGTTCAGTACTACACAAGCTGGAGGATGTTAGAAAGTCTATCACAGATGCCAACAATGGCACGCGATGGTCACGTGAGAAGTACAAAGGTGGTTGTGATGGTCCGATGATGGTTGCATGAGCCCGATATGTGCTCACGATGGTCGAACGCTGGACGTGCGGGATATCAGGGATCGATAATGATATAATAGACGTGGCGATGGATGACAATGATGACGAAGGTGCTGCAGGGATGGATACAACGATATACAATACAATAGCGAGTTACGAATATACATGACGAAGTTCGCAAGTGTTTCGCAAAACTTCCGACTAGTCGAGAGATGATCTTCAAGTTAGACTCTTAGATCTAGAGACGATAGGAGTCAAGACGATTTCTTGTTGCTACTAAGTGACTACTACAGGTTTTTATATGTTTTTTAGAACGAAAAATACCAAAAGGGAATAAGGTCATGAGACCATAGATGTATATCAAAATGGATCAGAACAATAAAGAACTGCAACCAAGGATAAAACATAAGGAAAAAGAACTAAAGTGAAACAGAACTATTTTATTGTTGTAATTTCGGAGTGTAAAATAGCATGCGTTGTGACTTCTCAAGACTCTGTCATCCCTGCACGAATATGTCCAAAATGGCAGCCGCGAGTGTGATAGCATTCCACGAGAGGGAAAGATAACCATCGGAAGGGTGGTCCAAAGGGGTAGGAACATATGCGAATGCGCTTGAAGTCGTACGATAAGTTGTGATGTAGGTTGAGGCAGTCCAAGGTTGGTCAGAGAATGATCAGGGATGCGAAAGCGTGTTCGGATGTTGATCAGGCAATGTGGGAGGTCGAGGGAGGTGCTTTTGAGTGTCCAAGGTGTGCTGATCTGGAGCTTAGGCTAGCAGGTGACCGTATCACCATTTGTTTTATCCCTCAGAAAATACATGTGTTTCCAACGGATTTCCACACTACGAGAATATGACTTTGACACAAACCAACAATGGTCAGGAAAACCACTATTGAAGAAATAACTGATGAAGAAATGCCAATCATACCGAAGAACCCAAACACCGATCCTCCTCTAATTGAGGAAATACTCAAAAAGGAAACATCAATCCCAACAATTGTTGTAACTTCAACACCCAACAATAAAAGCCCAAACAATCTACAGGAGGAAACCATCGAAAATAATGACTTGGTAATTGTGTATTGCAGAGGAGAACCAGTTATTGGCATTTTCAAACTAGACAAAATACCTCTTGCCAATGAACATGACTATCCAACTTATTCCTATATGAAAGACACTTTAGGAATTTGATTGATCACCAGGACAAAGAACACGGCATGATACTCTTATGGACAAAATATGTGGATTAGAGTGAAAATGAGCTCTTTACACTCCCCCACTTATTCCACACAGACTCTGCACAGAATCCTAGCTGTCCACATGGACTCCTAGCTGTCCACTCAGACATTAGTAGGAATTTTTTTGGCAGAAGGTGCTGCCAAATTTTCATTCCTAGTCCAAGTCTTGTCTGAGTCTTGTCTGAGTTTTGTCTGTGCGGACTAACTCAGACTAGGAATTCCTAGCAAGGATTCTATACAGAAATGTCCTAACAGGTCATGTGATAATAGAAGGATATACTCGGACCGTCCTCAGACTGTCTGAGCTCTCAATTAATTAACAAAAGTAAATTGACATGTGCATGGTTTGAACACATGCACTTTAAGTTATCACCCAGCAACATAGTACAACAATAGAACCACTACACTAAGGGACCAACAAAGGTAAGTAACCTCTCAACATTACATAGCAATTGTGTGGCTGTGTATGACAAAGCACACAGCCACATTACTGCCAACACATCACTCCTTCCCCACACCACCACCATCAACCATGAGGATGCCTGTTTGGGCCACAGTAAGTTTTTTTTTTTTTTTTATTCATGTTGTATTATGCTAATCAAACCAATTACTTTATTTTTTAGGATAAAAATGAGGCCCATGGCACTGAAATGTGCACCCCATGCCCTGGTGGGGTTATGGACAAACAGGAATGATGGAACAGATGAGAAGGGAACGAGGACAACGGTAGAAGAAGGGACGGCGGTGCCTGGAGGCTGTCTAGTGGGGGACTCACCAGGTACGCACCGCTGCCCTCATATACCTGCCACCTCATGCTGACACACCCACCACCATGGAGATGACAACAACATGGCACCTGCCCCATGCCCACGAGCCACTGCTCGTGGGGTGGTTAGTGGGTGCACCCTCTGATGACGGCACCTAGACAACCCCACATGGCACCAGACCCCTCTGCTACGAGCAACTGCTTGTAGGGAGGAACACTGGTGCGTATGAGGTGGAGATGACATGGCAAGGGGCTGTGGAGAAGACACAAAACCGACGGGACGACACAGTGCCCACGACCACGTCTACAAGCAGCTGCTCATAGGGTGGTTTGTGGGTGCAGATGACGACTGGAGGAGGGAAACAACGACGAGACGGGAGAGGGGAAATGACATGATGACGACAAGCAATGGATGGGAGCAGGACAATGCTACCAACAACCAGCACCCCCCACCACTGCTGTGAGTGACTACTCACGGGGTGAATACAGGGTGCGAGAGTGTGGAGATGAGACAGGGGGAACGAGGCAGCAGGAGAAAGGACAACGAAGACAAGCACCCCACCATGCCTATGAGCAGCTGCTTGTAGGGTGGTTGGCAAGTGCATACAATGTGGGAAGATGAACACCAGCACCTGCCGCCCACTGCTGCAAGCACTTGCTTGCAGGGTGGTTCAGGTGCTGCCATGTCACTACCACCTCACACCCACTGTCTCGCTGGGAGACAAGACAGCAGGTTTTTATCATGTATTATCTGCTGCCCCCCATACAGGGAGGCAGCCTTAGCATGTTTTGGAGTGCCATTGCTTGATGTGAGCAATGGTAACTGTTTTTATTGATAGCCATGCATTGTAATCAGTAATAAATTGTAGTAATAGTTGAAATATAATGTGCCTCTTTGGCACAGTGGTTAATTGTGCCATGCTTATGTAATTCTGACCAGGATGCCCTGGGTTCAAACCCTGTGATGTACACTAAAATTTTGCTCTTACTCTGACGAAAAAAATTCACTAAGTCTTTCTGTACTCAGACTTTACTCAGACCAGCTAGAATAATTCAGACATTACTAGGACTTCTTACAGCTACAAGATGTTCAGACTCAGTCAAATTCTTCAGTCTGCATAATGTCCGAGCTGTCCATGCGGACTATTCGGACTTTACTCAGACTTCATTAGGAATCCGCATGGACAGCTAGAAGTCCATGCGGATAGCTGGGAGTCCATGCAGACTAGGTGGGGGAGTGTAAAGTACAGGTGAAAATGTCTATCTCACAACAACTCGCACACGATAGTGCTGAAGCCAACCCTGAGAGAAAGAAATTGTTAGACAACCTTTTCCCTGAAGCCTATCAAGAATACAAAAAGGTATTCAAGAAGGCAGCTTCAGAACAATTTCCTGAATCATGACCTTGGGACCATGCCATAGATCTTAAACTGGATTTTATCCCAAAAGATTATCCTTTACCCCAGCCAAACAAATAAAACTGGATGAATTCTTTGACGAAAACCTGAAGAAAGGTTACATTTGACCCTCAAAATCTCTGATGGCCTCACCATTCTTTTTTGTATCAAAGAAAGACCCCGACGCACCTCGACCATGCCAAGACTATCAATATCTAAATAAAGGAACTGTAAAGAACATTTATCCACTCCCTTCGGTCAGCGACCTCCTCAATAAGTTAAAAGGAGCTAAACTCTTTACAAAAATCGACATCCATTGGGGATATCACAATGTCAGAATCAAAGAAGGCAATGAATAGAAAGGCACATCCAAAACAAATAAAGGATTATTCAAACCAACCATCATGTTCTTCAGATTATGCAATTCACCAGCAACCTTTCAAGCAATGATGAATGACATTTTTAGAGACATGCTAAATGAAGGATGGGTGAGATTCTAATCTTTTCAAAAGATCCCAAAGAACACTGAAAACAAACTCTCTGAGTTTTGCAGAGGCTCAGAGAACACAATTTATTCCTTAAAGCTGAGAAATGCAAATTTGATGCAACAGAAGTGGAATATCTAGGCCTAATCATTAGCAAAAACAAGATCACTATGGACCCCATGAAACTTGCAGGAATACAAGGCTGGCCTGCACCAACAAACATCAAAGGAATCCAATCCTTTTTGGGATTTGGAAACTTCTATTGACAATTCATTGGACACTTCACAGAAACAGCTAGACTCTTAAACACATTAACCCAGAAAGACAGAAAATTTGAATGGACCACAGAATGCCAAGCAGCTTTTGATGCCCTCAAACAGAAATTCTCTGAAATGCCCATTCTATTAATGCCTAACCCTGAAAAACTGTTTGTTATAGAATCCAATGCATCGAATTTTGCCACTGGAGCAGTTCTTCACCAAAAAGATGATAATGGAGATTGGCATCCATGTGGCTACATTTCATACTCGTTCAACTAAACCAAACCAAACTACAAAATATACAATAGGAAATTATTCAGAATCATTTGAGCATTAGAAGCATGGCAACACTATCTTCAAGGATCCAAACACCCAGTTACAATCCTTTCAGACCACAAGAATTTGACATATTTAAGAACGGCCCAGAAATTCAATTGACGACAAGTGCAACAGAGTTTATTACTCTCACTCTATGACATGAAGCTAATACATGTACCTGGATCTCAGATGGTACAGTCAGATGCACTATCCAGGAGGCATGATCTTCTCCCAGATGAGGATAATGACAACAAAGACATGACTCTCCTCCCAACTGAACTTTTCATAAAAACCATCGACATTGAAACAAAAGACTTATTGGCTATTGCATTAATGAAGGACAAACTGGTAAAACAGCTGTAGAAGCTTTAAAAACTGGAGGGATACCACCAATAAAATTAGCATTAGAAGATTGGAAACTCAAAGACAGACTATTATTATTTAAAGATCAATGTTACATCCCCATGGACACAACATTACGATGATGGATTGTGGAACAATATCATGACACCTTACCTGTGGAACATCCAGGACAATTCCAAACACTAGAACTAATTTGACACGCCTACTGGTGGCCAGGAATGACAGTTTTTATCAAAAACTTTGTCATGGGCTGTGCCATCTGTCAACAAATGAAAGTTGTCAATCACCTGATGGTCCCACCTTTGTCCCTAATTAAAGCAGTAACCACATGCCTCTTTATGGTGGTAACTACAGATTTTATCACTGACTTACCAAAAAGCAAAGGATTTGACAGTTTTATGGTCATGGTAGACCAAAATGCTACTAAGGGGGCAATTTTCATACCGAAAAACAAAACACTCACAGCTGCTGATGCAGCCTGCCTTTATTATGAAAAGGTCTACTTGAGATTCAATTTACCTGACAAGATTATCTCTGATAGGGATCCTTGTTTCACCTCAAATTTATTTCAAGAACTTGGAAAACTCCTAGAAGTTAAACTGGCCATGAGTACGGCTTACCACCCTCGAACCGATGGTAAAACAGACCAGGTCAATCAAAAACTTGAGATGTACCTCTGAATGTTTTGTTCAAACCAACCTGAAACTTGGAAACAATATCTCCCTACCGCTGAATTTGCCCATAACCAGAAAACTCATTCTGCAGTGAAACATTCACCATTTTACCTAATGATGGGTTATGAACCTGTCACACTCCCAACAGCATTCCATAAAATGAATGTACCAGAAGCAGTGACTAGACTCTCACTTCTCTTCCATGCTCAACATGAAGCACAATCAGCACATGAACTTGCACATCAAACCATGATAGAACGAATCACATGAAAATTCACCCCTTTTAAGAAAGGTGACAAAGTCTGGCTTGACTTGAAAAACCTCAAATTATCTTACCCAACTGGGAAACTTGCTCCTAAATGGGAAGGACCCTTCCCAATCATTGAAGTCATTTTGCTGCTTTCGTACAAGTTATGTCTCCCACCACAGTGGAAAATACATCTTGTATTCCACATGCACCTCCTTACCCCATATCATGAAACTGAAATGCATGGAAAAAATATCCCCGACCACTGCCTGACTTAGTCGACGGCCAAGAGGAACATGAAGTGGAATTGATTACACAGCACCAAAAATGCAGTCAAGGTTACCAATTTCTAGTCAAGTGGAAAGGCTATCCTACAGCCAACAACACATGGGAACCTGAAACAAATCTGAAACATGCATCAGATCTCCTCAATGAATATAAAAGACAAAGCAATCTTCATTGAAGTTTCATTACCACCCCTCTCATTTTCTACAATGTCCAACTCACCAATCATTCCTACCACTACCACCTTCTTCCTCCTCGACCTGAAGAATTGAGAAGAAATCATCACATCCCTCTCTACTCGAAGAAAGTCTATGCATTATTTCACCTGCCTTTACAAGATTTGAGAGATAGCTATCAAAGTGGATGACATCCTCAAGATTTTTCTTAACCATCTCCATGACAAACAAATTAAACTCATAATTGAAGAAATCAAAAACTCTTGGTTAGAAAAAGCATTGAAACCATCCATGACTATATTCCAGGAGGTCTTTACACTCCCCCACCTTTTCTAGTGGACTCCGATCGGATTCTGATCAGACACTCGGACTCCACTCGGACTCCGATCGGACTA
>QFEU01002655.1:0-16932 GCA_003316345.1 Tricholoma terreum
ATAGATGGAGCAGATTTCAACCTTTGGTCAATCCTCAATTGATGGCATCATCTTATTGTGTGACAAACTGTTAGAATTATTCCAATGGTCGAATATTCAATTATATTTACAGATCGTATAGTATCAACCTGTTTTCTGCTTACAAATTCTGTCGGGTTATATCAACATACTCCTGATTTCCTGATTAGTACTATGCATCGTGAATTGACAAGGTACTATGAACCAACACTGTAGAAAAGATCATGCACTTGTCATGAAGCTGGGGGGTTGATGCACTCAAGAGCTGCACCAGAGTAATGGTACTTATCTCATACATTGGAGAATAATGCTGTAGAAAAGATCATGCACTCATCATGAAGCTTGGGGGCTGATGTACTCAAGATCTGCACCGGAGTAATGGCACCTATCTCGTACATTGGGGATTAATGCTATAGAAAAGATCATGCACTCATCATGAAGCTTGGGGGCTGATGTACTCAAGATCTGCACTGGAGTACTGGTACTCAGATCATACACTGTGGAGTAATGCTCATAGAAAGGTATTTGTATATCTGCACATATCTTCACCATCAGTATGCTTACCACATATCATCTCCGTCTAGAAATAGCAGTGTCCTCCCGTTTTCCTGATGGTGGAGATGGCATTGCAATCAGTCATATTCTCACATTTGAGAATAGATTCTATGTAGCATTGTTGGAAAATTGTGATGGAGTCCTCTGTACAAGAGATTTCTATGCTGATAATTTTTGTCGGCTCTCCCATATTGGTGACTTTCCATGAGGCTTTGATCTCTTCTTTCATTTTGTGCATTAAATTGTCACTAGATGCAAATAGAAGAAGATTGTCAACCCAAACTGTAATGATGGAGATCTTATCGCCATCACACCATATGTAGGCACAAGAATCCAAATAAAGCCGTGTATACCTAAGGTTCTTGAGCTCCATGTCCAATTCATGATTCCATTCACGACCTGATTGTTTCAAGCCATAGATTGTTTTGATGAGCTCACAAACTCACCTGGTGCCATCGTCATACCCCTCTGGTTGTTTCATGTAGACCTTCTCCTTCAGAATACTGTTAAGGTAAGCGCCCTTGATGTCCATCTGTCGTATCTTCAACCATTTCTTGACCATTAGGGCTAGAACTGCACGGACTGTTTCCATGCGTACAACAGGTGAAAAAGTTTCGACATAGTCATAACCTGGATGTTGAGAGCATCCCTTGGCTACTAGTTGCGCTTTATATTTTATGAGTTTACCAAGTTTATCACATTTCTTGATATATACCCATTTGTTTGCGATAGGTATGGCATCAGGAGGAGGTTCGACAAGCTTCCAAGTTCCCATGTCTATGTGTTGTTTGTGTTCTATGTCCATAGCGCATTGCCATTCTGGCCAGTCGTATGAGGCCTTGGCTTCTTTGAGACTATTGTGTTCATCCCCAGCTATGATGCATAGATTTGATCATTGTCACTGTTGACAATGAGATTGCCTTGTTCATCCAATTCATCAGGGAAGGGATCATGAAGAGCTCAGTAGTCAACTCGTTTTCCCCTGGTTCTCTGTTGAAAAGGCTCTTCCTCAGTTGTATGTTTCCCATTCCCATTTTCCTGTTCAACTTGAGGTAATTGCATAGGTTGAATGGGTACTGTATTCTCCCCCTCAGGCATTGGACCAAGTTTGATATTGTTGGTGGGAGCAGGAGGAGTGGTTTGGGTAAGAAAATGAAAGTTTCATGAGGATAGAATTTTGCGGGTGGCTGCATTGTAAAGGACAGAGTTTGAACCGTCATTTTAGCCAATGTAGGCTCTTCGTGTTGATTTCGGTTGTAGTTTGCACTGTTGAGCTTGTCCTTGGTGTAAAATCCAGACAGGTGCTCCGAATTCACAAAGGTGAGAGACATTTGGCTTGTTGTTGTGCCATATCTCATAAGGAGTGTGGTCCCCAAGTGGTGAAGTGTATGTTCAATTCCAGAGGTAGACAGCATGTGCAACTGCTAGTTCCCAAAGGAATTCTGGAAGTCCATGAGTGTTAATCATAGTGCGGGCAAGCTCTACTAGTGTACGGTGATAGGGTCACCTGCTAGCCTAAGCTCCAAATCAGTACACATCGGACACTCGACAGCACCTCCTCCGACCTTATGCATCACCCAAACATCATCCGATCACGCTTTTGCATTCCCGATCATTCCCCGATCAACCTTGGACTGCCTCGACCTACATTGCGACTTATTGTACAACTTCGAGTGCATTTGCGTATGTTCTTACCCCTTCAGACCGTCCTTCCGACGGTTATCTTTCCCTCTCATGATACGCTATCACACTCGCGGCCGCCGTTTTGGACGTATTCGCACAGGGACAACGGCGTCTTGAGAAGTCATGATGCGCTCTATTTGACACTCTGAAATTATGACAATAAGACATTTCTGTTTCGTCTTAGTTCGTTTTTCCTTATGTTTTATCCTTGGTTGCAGTTCTTTATTGTTCTGATCCATTTTGATATACATCTATGGTCTCATGACTTTATTCCCTTTTGGTATTCTTCGTTCCAAAACATATAAAAATCCTGTAGTATTCACCTAGTAGCAATAAGAAACTCGTCTCGACTCCCATCATCTCTAGATCTAAGAGTCCAACTCAAAGATTGTCTCTCGACTAGTCCAAAGTTCTGCGAAACGATTGCGAGCTTCGTTGTGCATATTCGTAACCCGTTATCTTATCGTACATCGTTGTATCCATCTCTGCAGCACCTTCGTCATCATCGCCGTTTATCACCGCATCTGCTATATCATTACTGATCCCCAATATTCCGCGCGTCCAGTGTTTGACCATCGCGAGCACGTATCAGGCTCACGTGATCACCATCGGACTATCATAAACATCTTCGCACTCTTCATGTGGCCATCGCGTACCATTACTGGCATCTGTGATAGACGTTCTAACACCTTGCAACCTTCCTCCAGCCTGTGTAGTACTAAACAATCGCATTTAGGTGTTTTGTTTTGTTTTCCTGGCCGAGTATCATCAACAGTTCATGTGTTCGGCAACACCATTTTGTGCTGGAGAGTAGGGCGCAGTTGTTTGGATTTCAATGCCTTGTTCAGCACACCAGTTTCGAAGGTCTTCATTTATGAATTCCTTCCCCCTATCGAAGCGTAGTGCCTTAGGATTTCTCCTGAGGGTTTTAAGGCATGTGACATAATTTTTGACACTTTGAACAGCTTTGTCCTTTGTTTTGAGGAAGTCAAGAGAAGTAAATCGTCCTCAGTCATCAACAAAGACAATATAATATTGATTGCCATGTATTGAAGCAATGTGATATTTGCCCCACATGTCGATGTGTGTAAGTTCCCCAGGTTCGGTTACATGGTCTGTAGATTCGTTGAATAGTTCAACAGTCTGCTTAGCCTCCGTGCAAGGAATGCAGTCTGGTTTGGGTGTTTGGGTATCATCACTGAATCTGTTGACAAGTTTGAGATCTACACAAGAGGCAAAGCAATATATTGCCTCAGAGAATATGTTGAGAATAATGAGAGGAAAAGACACTTTTTCACTAGGGAAAAATAAAAGGAACCATCAGTGAAAATATATTATTTTCCCACACTTTCCTGCTTTTGGTTGCAGCACAAAAATAACTGATCTGTTTCCAGGAGAAAATCCTGCCAGGATGAGGAGAAAACATGTCATTTTCTTAGGCATCCTCCCTCTTTATCTTAGGAAAAATAACTGATCTGTTTGTAGTGGAAAATATTGTGAAAATCAGGAGAAAACATGTTATTTTCCCAAAACAGATGAGAAAACATTAAAAAAATAATATATTTCCCCTTCATTTCCACCAGATTTTCTTCTAGGAACAGATGAGTTATTTTTGCTGAGCAAAAACAAAGAGCAAAGTGTGGGATAATTTATTATTTTTGCAAAGTTTCCTTCTGATACTTTCTGCAGGAAAAGGGATCATTTCCTCAACTTTTTTTCCCTGCCTCTTGTGCTAGCAATTTCTGTAGGCCTGAATAACTGATATGGCCAAACTGTTTGTGCCAAGTTTCCCAGCTTTGAGCATGTTCAGAGGATAAGTATGTTTGAGACATTACAGTTGCAGATTTAGTAGTTGTAGATCCCGGTTGTTGAATGGTTAATTTCATTCAGTATAAGTGGTTGGAAACCTTTTCACAATGCGCAACGGATTTTCCATCCTTTGTGATAAGTGTAATTCCTCCCCCTCCTCCAGTGTAGTGTCCTCCAGAAGTATCCCAGTGTCCAAGCAAGAAAAGATTGTAAGGGTTAGCTGGGATGTAGAGAATATCCTCTATTTGTAAAAGATATTTGTTTCCATTATACATGGATTCAACTTCAATAGTGCCGATCCCTTCAGCTGCAGTTTTTAAGCCCCCTATGCCAGAGACAACTTTATCAGTCAATGGATGGTAGGTGATGAAGGCATTGTGTTGATTAGTTATGTGTGAAGTTGTTGCGGTGTCGGCTACTCAGTCGTAATAGCAAACTCACTCGTCATTTGCTAAGCTGTCTGTACTGCACCATATTCGCAGCATCTTTCTTCTGCTTCTTAGTGTCACCTCCCCTCTGTGGTTCTGCCTTCCTCTTCTTCCCATCATTTTGCTTTATCTCCTGCCTCTTCTTCTTCCTACAGTTCTTCTTGAGGTGCCCCTTGAGTTGGCAAAAATTGCATGGTGGGGCATTGTTGAGGAAAAGACAGTCAGCGTCGTTGTGGTTGGAGCATCTGCAGTGTGAGCACCACTTGTTGCTGTTCCAAATGCACTGAGCGAGACTGGGTTTCGGAATTGCATAACATGGTTTGTGAGTCACAAAATTGATCGACTCGTTGTTAGCATGTCCGGTACACATAGATATTCCTCGTGAATAATGCCAATGAATTGTTGGGATGGCATGAGTTTCTTTGGGTTGGTTTCTTCGACATCAGTCCTTTGTCCCACATAATCTTCAGTAAACATGTCCCAAGATGGAGGTAATGAAGAGGAAATGATAACTTTGAACTGAGCATCTGAGATTTTGAAGTCAGGGTCGGCAGTAAGGTTAATACGGAGGTAGTATTGGCATAGTTTGACGAGATGTTTAGGAATGTCATCACCCTCGACAGTCCGCAATTGATGTAGGTTTTGTGTATAGGTGACGATGGTGTCATGAGTTTTGTTTTTGTACAGAGCAACCAGCTGATTCCAGCATTCGGATGAAGTGCCGGGTCATCCAAGATTCATCATTTCTGTAGTGCTGATATTGGAAGTAAGAAGGTGTTTAGCATAATTGTAATTCTTGTTCCAGTTCCTAGCTCCTTGAGGATCCACAATTGAGTTTGGTTTATCTACCAACCCTTGAGTATACTTGTAGACCTCGCAAAGCTCCAGCATGATGATCATCTGTTCACACCAGACAATCCAATTTGTTGAGCTGAGATATTCGCCACTAGACAGTTTGATAATAGCAGCGTTTTCCATGCCCCATACAGCAATGATAGATGGAGTTAACTTGGTGTTGTCAGGTGGTGTGAATATGGATGATAAGCCCCGAGGAGTTTGTTGTATTTGGGAAGGACCAGCATTGTGCCCACCATAGTGCAACATATTGACAGTAAGTTTTGATAGATTTAGCAGGTGACAGCAGGGCCCATAACCTGTAGAGAATGGATGCAGGAAGAGAGTTAATTCTTAGACAGACATGTCTTGACAGTATGTAAATGTCTAGCTACGTAATTATGTAATATGTAGTGCGCTTGACTTGTGTACCTCAACAGGATCTCTTGGAAACACAAGTGATATTCATCAATGCCTTAAACACATTTGACATGGCACATTTGCAGCCACAGGGTGGGCTGTTGAGTTGGGGCCTTGGAGAACAGTGGTGGTATGGGTGGCAGATCACAGAGAAGGTGATATGGTGGGCATCAGTTAGATAGTGAGGAGGGAGGGATGGTGTCACCATCATGGGGCCGTGATGTTAACTAGAAAGCAATTGCCTGATATGAAACTGTCCATGTGGGAAAGAATTGGGTCAGCTTGGTAAAACCCACCTACTACTATGTAGGTCATGTGACCCTTTTTACCCAAGAATTATTACCATTACTGGTAAGTAGGAGTTGGAAAATTTCAAAATCAAATATTCAAAATCCGACTCAAAACAAAAATTCATCCTTGCACTATCTGCCAGTTGTAACAGTGGCAGAATTGTCTGGCAAAAAAATCAAATTCCTAATATGGTACTGCTGGGCTGCAATGACGAGTTTGAAATTCTACAGTAATTTGCAATACAAAACATGTTTTTTACTCCTACTCCCTATTGGAGTAGGGTGTGTGGGCACCTACTCCAGGTAGTCATGTGACCATGTAGTCAGTAGCTAGTCACACATGTAGAGAGTCACTATGCTTAGGCTATCACTATACGACCACACCATAGCGTGTCCTGCAAGGAGACACCTCAGCCGTCTCCATCTTGGTGATGAGAGCATGATTTGACGCACCCACAACTGCTTAGCTTGTTCTCATACCTCAGCTTTTTCCATCACTCCTGCTGTTTTTGTCTTGTGCACCACGTCACAATGCATAACTCACGTCTAGCTCTTTGCTTTCAGCTTGTAGTCTCAAGCCTTAGCCACTGCATCCAGAACCTAGCCTACGGAACCACAGAACCAGAACCCAGAGCTACAGTCTACAGTCAACAGTACCACGGAACCAGAACCCAGTCCACAGAACCACAGAACCAGTAACAGAACCCAGAACCAGCCCCTCAGTTTATTCCTTTCTCAGTTCTCTATTTAGCTATGCCAGGCCCAGGACAAGGGATAGGGTATAACACGGGTTGCACCGCGGGTGAGTTTACCATGTACTGCACCTGTACCCGCCCACACCGCACCCATTCATACACCGTGTTCATAGGAACAGGTATGACCCACAGGTTTCATTACAAATACCACGGTGTTGATACACCGCGGTACACCGTACACCTGTACAGTAATACCGCAGGTATGGACCGCAGTTCATACAAAAAGGGACCAAGAAATCAAAAGATAGATGTAATTATTCCTCGCCCTCGCCCTCATCACTCAAAGATCTCTTACGCTTCTCGTTGCTGCAGCTGATTGCAGCGACCACATCTCCCGTCGTAATTAACTCCTTCCGGCTCCACTCCCCAAAGCATAACAGCGCCCAGATTGATCGACCAGATAGCCGATTGCGTGTGAAGTGTAACAGTTGACGGCCTTGAGAGAAAACGCATTCGACTGCTGTAGATGTCGCTAGGAAACATCAGAATGAGGTGACAAATTGAACCACAAAAGACTTACGAGGGATACTGAGATAGTCAAATGCCATCATTGACAACCTTGGATAGGTAGCACGATGATTCCACCACCAAGCAAGAGGGTCGCGAACCTTCTCGACTGGTTTCGAAAGGTATTCGTCGAGTTCATCAGACTCTTCTATACCATCCATGGGGATATCAAGTAAGTCAGCGTCATCATTCTCGGCAACAGGTGCAGTCTAAATTAGAGCTTTAATATCAATAAAGGACGGTTGAAAGGAATAATACATACCAGAGCTGCCTCCTCACGTTTATTATACTTCCCGAATTCTTCCTGAACAATCTGCTCGGCAGTCTCGACCCAGTCTTCTTCCCATCTGTGTTGTTGAAAATACTTGAGTTTCATCTGAGGGTGAAGGACTGCCGAATGTGAGTGGGGCAGAAGACACAAGACAGTGAAGAACATACCCATGGAAATGCGGTAAACATTCAAGAGGTCGGTCTTAGAATAATACTTGTTGAGCACCTTTCGTGCAAAAATAAGTGCGTGCTTGACCGAGGGGGTGAGAGCTGTGGTTCCTGTGCTACGGAGCACCACATCGATGCGGTCCATAGTTGGTATGACATGGGCGACAGTGGCAGCACTGTCCTGAGAGAAGAAGAGAGTTGCATCCTTGTAAATCTTTGCATCCGTTAGAATACTAGTAGAATTTCAGGCAAAGTAGCGCAGGACATACTTTCAACACGCGGAGAAGATCTGCAACAATCTCCCAGTCATTATCATCCAACTCATATTGGCGGAGCTTGAGGGTTTTATTTGCTGTAATGTTGTTGATTGCTGAACGGTATTCTAGGGCCATCTTAAGCATGTCGTAGGTAGAATTCCAGCGGGTCTTCACATCACGTGGGATGAGCCAAACACGGAGTGATTGGGTCGAGCATGCAACACGCCATGCAGGGAGGGTGATTGTTGTGGAGTGGATGACCGCAAATGACAGCTTTTGGATCTAACAAGAAAAGATTGTGATATCAGAACCCAAGACCCACTGAGAAACATAATAACGGACCTTATCAAGGGTGGTACAAACAGCGGCTGTATTTTCGAGCAGTGCCTCCCGTTCTTCAGCGTCCAGTGCAGCAAGAGCGTCCTCCTCCTCCTCCTCCTCTGCTACACTGCCCTCATCATCGCCGTTGCCGTTGCCTTCCTCTCCTTCTTCATCTAAATCTTCAAGATCCAGGATGTCGTCGCCATCGTCACCAGGTACCGCATCGTCATCGTCAGTGTCATCCTCTTTACTGCTTGTGGTGGGAGAGCTGAACGGTTTCAGGAGAGCCTTTGCTGATAGCTGCATCGTTGGAGTAGGGTGTGTGGGCACCTACTCCAGGCAGTCACGTGATCATGTAGTCAGTAGTCAGCTGCATGTGTAGTCACAGTCACGCTATCACTATTCGTGCATCCACCACTCTGCTACAGGAGCTGCATCCGGCGTCTCCATCTTGGTGATGAGAGTGTGATTCGACACTCACCTCTGCTTCGTTGTCTTCCTGTGTTTTGAGCTTGTCTTTTGAGTCTTGTGTTTTCAGTCTTGAGTCTTCTGAGTTTCGTGCATCACGACGCGTCGAGTCTTCGTTGAGCCTCTTTTTTGGAATATAGTCCTTGATTCCTCAGGCTACTATCTGTCTACCAGCCCATCAGTCTTCCACCAGCCAACCATCAGTCACACCAGCACACAGAAGAACCTAGCTTACAGAACCCGAAAATGGACATCCTCGGCACGGGAACAGCCTCCCTCGACCTCCTGTTCATGACTCCCGAAGAACGCACAGCACACAATGCGAGCTGCATGCTTAAAAAATTAATCAACTATATTTTAGATCACTTGGATGACAAACAGCCCCCACCAAGCATGCAAAATCTACGGAACGAGCCCTTTGCTCGCGGTTTTCAAGCAGGCTACAGAGAGGCATATAGGCAATGGAGCGAAGAAGGAGAGGAAAGATTAGATGAGGCCTACGCAGCGGGAATAAGGGACGAGCGCAAGCAGTGGATAGCAAAGCAGACGAACGCCAAACCCTGCAGCACTCCTACGCAAGCCACCACCGCAACTTCTGAGACAGCCATGCAGACCAACCCAGCCCCCGAACGTCGGTGTGCCGCCCTGCAAACGGAGCCGCCTGACGACGAAGGCCCCACCTCACTGAAAAACGCGCAGACAGCACCCTGCGTCAACTTCGGCACTCAAACTACCAGCAAAACAAAGGAAACTTCTGTTCAGACAGAGAACGAACACGGGCCAGCGCCCACAGCCCCCGTTACATGCCTCGACGCATCCATCGATGCTGCCACGTCACCGCTGTCAACGGCCGCACAGCCCCCATCAACGTCAACAACGCCGTTGACAACGCCCATCACCACCTCAGCCTCAGCTTCGGAACTACCCCCAGCCTCTCGAAAACGACGGCACACGCTGCCGAATCAACCCACAGCACCCCAGCCACGTCCACAGCCCCCCCTCTCGAGCCCTGAACCCAGCTGTTACGCCACCACGTCACAGCTAAAAACGGCAGCAACTCCGGCTGCAACCACCCCTGCAATGGTGACCAGGGCCACAGCGAACACTCAAACAGCTACCAACACCTTAGAGGCAACTACCCAGACAGGCAACAGATCCCAGCAACGGTCTACAGCCCAGGAAACACTGTTCTGCGTGGCCGTACGGACGCGTTCCTCTGAACGCGTCGTACATTCGACGAAACTGCCCAGCCAGTGCCACCAGCTACAACGAAAACTCAGAAGCCTCCTCACACCACCCTGTCCCCCCCAGCTCGTCCCCCTGCCCCCCGTTCCATGCCTCGAAACACCCAACACGACTGCCACGTCATCGTCGACGACGCCCGAATCCCCTGCTGTGGCCCCCTCAGGAACACAAGCCACAGCTCATGAACGACAGGACAGGCTACCTGACCCACCAGAACGGCCCCAAACCCCATCCCAACCACCCAGTTCACCCCAGCTCGCCCGTAAACAAGCCGTCTCGCCACTGCCCGCGTCGTACACCCCTGCCACGTCAACGACGCCGCCTACACCTAGGGTAACCTACCGTTCACCGCCCACCGCCCCATCACTGCCTATACACCCCAGCCTGCCCCAACTCAGCCGTAAACGACCCATCTCGCCGCTCCTTGCATCTTCGATGGTTGCCAATGCACCTGAACCCCCTGCAGGTGCCGCTCTACAGCCCCCGTCTCTCGACGCACCCCCTCCAAGTCCTGTACCAGCACGTTTCGACTGGGCCGAGGATACTGTGTCGATGCCAGCCCCACCCCAGATGTATCCGCCACTGCGGGATCTCTCTATTCTGAGAACAGGCCGTCGACAGCCATTTGGAACACTACGACGACGAGCCCCCCTGTTATTTTTTACAACTCGAAATTCTTTTAATTTAGCTCAGCCCTCTCCTGTTCCACCTCAACCTTTTATCACCCGACGTCACCCCTCCGGTATCGGACCAGGACAACCTGTCATTACTGTGCCCTTTGGAGTAGCACCTGCTCCTCAGGCTCCTCCTGCTCTGAAGCTCAATTGGGATCAAGACCCTCGTCTTGTTGACTTAAGCTGTGCACTTTGAGCTCTGGGATGGACACCCCCCTGTTGAGTCTTTATGGTTTCATTTTTTATATCACATCTAGAATTTTTTGGAACTATTGTTTATATTATTACTATACCTATTGTTCTTGTTCTTTTTTTCTGCAGCGACGAGGACGTCGCTATTTGGGAGATGGGCAGATGGAGTAGGGTGTGTGGGCACCTACTCCAGGCAGTCACGTGATCATGTAGTCAGTAGTCAGCTGCATGTGTAGTCACAGTCACGCTATCACTATTCGTGCATCCACCACTCTGCTACAGGAGCCGCATCCGGCGTCTCCATCGTGTGATTGAAGCAGCAAACACGGTTGACTAGGTCGAACGAGTTGGGGAGAGCGTCGAGGCATGTGGTTTGCTTGTCGTTTGATGTAGCATTATCTCCGTTGAACGCGAGTATCTGATTGGGGTGAGAGATCATGTAACGATGCCAACGCAGACTGATCATACCTTTTTGTCTAATCCATGGGCAATCAACATGCGGTGGAATTGCCTTGCGAGCGTCTTGCCAGTGTGGGACTATGTCGAAAGGATGAGTGAAAACACCAACGAAAATGAACGAGTAACTTACCTCCAGAACCTCAATGACATCTAACAAAAATACTAAAACATGACCCTCGTGGTGGAGGTGTACAGTCCACGCCACGAACGCTTGATGGTTCGGAGAGGTCCATGCATCAGTAGCGAAGTGGACATGCCCGAGGTGTTCCTGATTACAAGGATTACAAGGATTAGGGAGCGGACAACAGCAAAAGGAGATTCTCTTACCTTGAGGATTTTGTCAATGTGCTCACGACATCTCTCGAAGGCATTCTTGATGTCCCAAGAAACAGTCATTGGGGAGGGGATGCTAGTTCCAGGGCATCCAGCCTTCATCAGGTTTATAAATTCCCGATCGGTGACTATTTTGAGAGGGTGGTTGCTCTCCGCACACCACCTTGCAATGTGAGCACTGTGGGATCTGGTGAGCAACCGAGAAGATGGAAAAAGGTGGAAAGCAACATTACCAATTTTCTTGGGATGTGAGCGCCCGGTGGGAAACCGTCATGGGTTGTTGTCCGCGATGAGCAAACAAGGCGAAGATGGATCCATCACGAGCTTTGGTCTGGGTATCGTGAGCAGCAGCACTAACGGCGTCATGCCCGAAACATCTATTTGCATGTGTCTTCAGATTGGATGTTGCCACGCGGTCTTTGGAGTCGAGGTATCGTCGGACACAGCCACTACCTCTGCATTTCTTGGTGGCACATTGGAAGAGATGAAACTTGCAACCATTTTCGTAGCTGATCTTGACACTAGACTTGAAAAATGTTGGAGCAGACAATCTATCGTGTTTGAGGTCTGTGCATCGTTTGCTATTTATAATACTTACGTTCGTCATATCCGAAAATCCGAGTTTTTGTACTCGCGTTGATTACCGATACACCTCAGACTTTGCCACCACGCGAGTGCGCAAAGCTGAGACAAGTATCTCTTACATATGTATTACTAGTCATTGTACTTATAACGTTACCTGTAGATGGACACTTTACAGGTAATATAACAGACTTTGCCACCATGTGAGTGTGTAAAGCTGAGACGGACACTTTACAGATGTAAGCCTGCCCCTACAGACTTACGACAACATCACAAACACCAAGACACTCCCAGCACCATCACACATTCCCCGGTGCCATGACCAGCACACACCCTCGGAGCCGACACAGCCACACACCTTCGGCGCTGAGACACCCACAAACGCCGAGCACAGCCACCGGCGTTTTCATGAACACCAACACCATAATGATACATTCACTACTGCAACAAACACTCACTGTTTCAAGGCTACTGCAACACCCCACACTGCCAGCACAGCCACACGCTCTCGGCGCCGAGACAACCACCACCGTCGAGACAACCACCACTGCCGAGCACAGCCACCGGAGCTGTAGCAAACACCGCTGCAATGAACACTAACCGAAAGCCCGTTTCAACTATCAACAGGCTGCTGCAACACCCCATGCTGTGAACACACACATCCTTGGCACCAACACACCCTCGGTGTTGAGCATAGCCACACCCTCGGCACCGAGCACAGCCACCGGCGTTGTAGCAAACGCCGTGGCACCTCAATGAACATTAGTGTCACAACTCCTGAACGAGAACTTGATTGATGTGTGCCTTTCCTTAATTGCCCACATCTGACGCGACCTTCCATTTATGTATACTAGACCTGATGCGGACATTACCTCACATGGAGCATGGCTCATATATATTACATCTTTTTTCTCCTTCGTTGCCTTATCCCTACTTCTCTGCAACGAAGGTATAGTTATATATTATCTCCCCCTGTACTTTACTAATCCCTACTTCTCTGCAACGAAGATAACTTGGTCCTGTCTTACCTGTCTGACTTAGTGAGGCTGCCTAACCCAGCAGCCTTCCAACAGATCTCGCTTGCTCTTTCAGGTTATGGGCCCTGCCCTTCCTTGATTTTCAAGAAAGCAAAGCCTCAAATTCCACTACACTCATTGCATTATCAGCTCATTTGATTTGTCAAATCATACATTCCCAAGATAACCACAATGACTACTACTGCTACTTCCATGACTGATTTTATTGCTGCAGTCGAGAAGCTCGATGCTGCTGGCAAGAATTGGGTCACCTTCCAGCGTCGTTTCATTATCGCTGTGAAGCAGAAGAAGGTCATCGGTCACTTTGATGGTTCTGCTACAAAACCCAATGTCTCAGATCCCCCTAGTGCAGACGAAACTACAGCGTTGACAGCATGGCAGAAGAAAGAAGACACCGCGATGTATCTCTTATTGCAGAAGCTCACAGACTCAACTCTTACCAAGTATATTCGAAAAGACACCGTCACGTTAATGTGGTCGGCGATTATCCAGGAATTTACGCACAAAAGCATGTTAGTATGTTCGAACATGCATTCAAAGTTTATGGCTATGCGTTATACACCTGGAACAAGCCTTCATATTGAATTGGATCGTGTATGTGTTGAGTACGAAACCCTCCTGAATGCTGATGTCGAGATTTCGGAGAACGACTATCACACACTCGTGATCAATTTTCTACCTTCACACCTTGCAGCATTTGTTGCCCAGATATCTGCGAATACAAAGGCTATCGCGTTGGTACAGCACGATGCTGCAGCATCAGCATCAAGCACGCCGATAACAGCAATTAATCCTAAATTACTCGAAATGTCGCCTGAAGCCAAGATGCTGCTAGCCTTGGAAGAGTATGACCGTCAGATCGACAAGAAGTCATTGAAGGTAAAGAATACTGGCGTAGCCACGAGCACAATCTCAAGTGAGAAACCTGGTTCAAAGATTGGAGGGGGAAAAGGTAGCAAGGGAAAAGGCCCACACAAGCCCATTGGAGTTTGCTGGAACTGCGGAGGTAAAGGCCATAGGCAGGATGCATGCCCGACCTCTAAGCCAGACGAGAAGTCGAAAGATCAAAAGCCTGGTGATTCGAAAGGGAATCCCAAGTCAAAACCAGCTGGTGGATCTCCGAAAACTGCTACTGCCAATGCTGCTAGCGAAGCATCACTGGACAAAGTTGCTGGTGCATGGAGTGCATTCGATCTGCAGGGAATTTCATTTTCGCCTAACGAGATCCAAGCAAGCATCCAGGATGCCTTCCTCCATGGGGAAATTGGCGACTCATTATGGGCAATGGATTTACCCCAGAATTGGAGAAATGATGAGCCTCGTCTTGTACGCGATAACAATTATCTCGAAGAAGACACAGATCTTGATATGCCTGATCTGGTATCTATCAATAATACAGATGAGGAAAGTACAGCTAGTGATAATAAACACAGCGCCGTACAGATCCAGGTTGGCCAATGTCATGATATAGATCTTGGACACAACCTACCTGATGACGAGGACCCTGATATTACTGGGATCCTTGAGCTTGACGATGAAGAGGACAACATTGGCTTGTCTGAAGCTCATATCGCACAATGGGTTACCGAAGTTGTAGTTGCCTGTAGCACCAACGGGAAGGATGACGATCCTTTTGCCCCGATGGATGTACCGGCCTTAGTTGCCGAATGGGACACAACCTGGGAACGACCATTTCAAGCCTCTTCGAAAAGTCTCGCATTGATGGCCTCGCCACCTGACATAACAAATGGTCAGCTGTGGGAAATGTACGATTCAGGAGCTAGTCACCATATGACGCCGATACGGGAGGACTTTGTGACCTTTCAAGCTACTGTCCCGAAAACGTTGACAGCTGCGAACAAACAGGAATTTAGTGCCGATGGAATTGGGGATATATTAATTTCTGTCCCTAATGGCTCAACCTTTACAAAGATTCGCCTCACCTCAGTATTGTATACACCATCCGTCGGCCTAACCCTAGTGTCAGTAGGCTGAATCGACGATGCCGGATATACAGTATTATTCGGTAATGGGCGTTGCGAAATTCGTATGGGTAATGGTGAGCTTATTGGCATTATTCCAAAGCGGCAGGCCATGTACAGAGTTATTCGGAACACCGAGAAACCATCGGCATATATAGCAGACGCAGAAGAGGTCACAGTAATGGATCTACATCGACGTATGGGACATATAGCACCCTGCGCGGCACGCGAGCTTGTCATTAATGGCATAGTAACTGGCCTAACACTAAAAGACTCCGACGAGCCTATGGAATGCAAGGCGTGTGTCAAGGCCAAGTTAACACGTCATGAAGTTGCCAAAGTTCGAGAAGGCGAACGTGCGACAGTTTTCAGCCAAGAAATCTGGTCAGATTTATGGGGACCACTGAAAGTACCTACTCTAGGAGGAAGAAAATATTTCGTCAGCTTCACTGATGATTATAGTCGATGGATGACTGTCTTCTTACTCCAGAACAAAGATATCCTCGAAGCCTACAAAACTTTCGATGCATGGATTGAGACTCATCTCAAAGTTGGAATTGCATGCTTACATTCTGATCGAGGAGGGGAGTACATGTCGAAAGAATTGATAGCCTATCTCGATGGGAAAGGCACAGCAAGGAAACTCACAGTGCATGATACACCTGAGGAAAACGGAGTCTCTGAAAGGCTGAATAGAACGTTAATGGAAAAAGTACGTGCTATACTTTGGGCAGCTGGCTTACCTCATTATTTGTGGGGCGAAGCTCTACTCCATGCGGCATATTTAAAGAACCGCACATCAATGAAAGCACTTAAAGGGCATACTCCGTATGAGGCAATCAATGGAAGACCACCCGATCTTCATAATCTTCCAGAGTGGGGATGCAAAGTATGGGTACATGACACAAAGACTGGGAAGGTAGGATCGAGAGCAAAAGAAGGCCGATGGGTGGGCTATGATGAAAATAGCAATGCAAACAGGATTTATTGGCCCGATAAACACTCAGTAACAGTCGAGAGAAGTGTCAAATTCTCGCAAACTTACGAGCCGACACCTCTTGACAATGATATGGTGCTCGAGGGGGAGAATGAGCCACTTGACGAGACCACATCTTCGACACTACCACCTACACTACCACCTGCACCACCAGCTCCCATGCCAGAAGTTGAACCCCAAAGACGTAGCAGTCGTACTCAGAAACCCTCACAGTATATTAGGGATATCCAAGCTGGGAAAGGCAGCGCTCAGGGTAAAAATCGACCCGAGCTTCCACGAGGTACGACTGTACCTGAGGCCACGATTGAGGAAGTCACAGAGGAGGATGGAAACAACCATGGACAGCTCGAGGAGGTGATTCCAGGTGTTGCAATGGCAGCCAAGATGGCAGAAGCTCATGGGTTGGAGCCAGTAAGTCTTGCTGAAGCGATGAAGAGCCCTGATTGGTCAAGATGGCAGGAGGCCATGGACGAAGAGCTGAAGGCACTGGAGAAGTTTGGGACATGGCAACTCGAGAAACCACCACCAAAAGCGAATATTGTTGGATGCCGATGGACATTCGTCATGAAGCGCAATGCAGCCGGAATGTAAGCCTGCCCCTACAGACTTACGACAACATCACGAACACCAAGACACTCCCAGCACCAT
>QFEU01002658.1:905-12910 GCA_003316345.1 Tricholoma terreum
GGGTATGAAATGGGACAAAAGAAGACTGAATTTCATCCCATCACTCATCCCTTACAAGGAGAAAAATACTCCCCTTTTCACTCCTTCAGTGGGGGGTTTTCACACAAACTTCTGATCAAAATAATGCCATTTTTGGTGGGTATCAGAGGGTGAAAACTACACCCTTAATGTATTATCTTCCACTTATTTCCCTCATGTAAGTGGATGACAAAATGGATGAATTTACTACTGCAGCAGTCCCACTGTGTATGCACACCACATCACACTGACACATTCAAACAGCATTCCATGGCAACAGACCCACTGCCCATTTCTACTGCTGCAAGGATGACAAATGAGCACCACAGCCCCACAATGATGAGGACCAGCCCCAGGACCCCACCATGATGACCGCATGACAATGCCAGCACCAACACCAAAACCCCACAGGCCCAATACAACACACCACCCACCTCCAGCCCCATGAGCAACTGCTCATGGGGTGGATGACAGGTGGAACAATGCTGGTGATGACGACACAGCACACCCACAGTGACAATGGCAACATGGGGGACCACACCACCACCAGGCCAAATAGAATGACAATGCAACAACAAGATAATGGGAGACAATGGGCTGAAACAACGAGAGGAACAATGCAAACAAAAAAGAGGCCCAAGAGACATCAGACGATGTCTCTTGGGCTGTTGGTAAGTTTTTTATTTTTCTCTTTTCATGTTTTTATTACAAACCTGTTTAGATATGTACTTGAACTACTGACAACAAAGGCAAGCCAGCACCCACCCCCATCACTGCGAGCAACTGCTTGCTGGGTGGGAATGGGTGCCACTCCAAAATGGTGAGACAACAGCAATGCCACCATCAGGGTCAATGCGCCACACCCTATGGGGGAGATGGGGAGATGGAATGAGGAGACAAGATGGGACAAAGACAGTGGAAAGACAACAATGAGGTGATGAGACGATGAGGCAAACAGCAACAAGAGACACAGGCCCAAATGATGATGGTCATTTGGGCCCTAGGTAATTTTCTTTTATGATCATTTCTCATTTTGTTTTGTTTCAACTAACTTCTGTTTGTGTAATTTTAGGGCCTAATTATGCTACAACGAGATGACAACCCACCAACCACAATGGCAGCCACCACCACTGCAGCACCCCCAACCACCACCATGAGCAACTGCTCGCAGGGTAGAAACAGAGTGCAATGGGATGGATCAAGACAGCGAGGGGGAATGAACCATGAAAGGCTGACAATGAATAAAACAGGACAATATAGAGGAGGACAACAGGCCAAACAATGCGAGGGATAACTAGTGTTTTAAGGTTCGGTTCGGTCCGGTTTTTCGACCCCAAAGTGGGTTAACCGGGACCGTAACTGGTCCAGACCACAAGCCCAAGTGATGTAGACCGTAACCGAACCGATAGGACCGGTCCTAATTGGTTTGGTTACAGTCCAAAAAACCGGTTTAGACCGGTTTTTGTCCTGAGTATAACTTACTCTATTATATACTAAATAAAACTAATTACATTTACACGCTGCGAGCAGTTGCTCGCAGCCGTGGAGTAAGAGAATGAAAATGAAAATGAAAAATGAAATTGAAAAAAAAAACAGCCACCATCTCGCGTTTGTAGCGAGGGTGGGGTCCTGTGTTCCTGCTTGTCGTCGTCCCTGGTGTTCATCATCCACAGTGTTCATCGTCGTCCATAGTGTTCGTCGTCCATGGTGTTCGTTGTCCCCTGCGTTTGTGGTCATGTTCATTGTCCCTTGTCGTCATCCCTAGCGTTCGTTGTCCCCAATGTTCGTCCTCCCCGCCATTCGTCCTCCCTGCCATTTGTTGGCGTGGCTGTTTGTTGTTGTCACTGTACCTACGGTTCGTCTTCCCGGCATTTGTCGTCCTCAGTGTTTGTCGTCCCCCGTTTGTGGCTACCATCGTCGTCAGCACCTCCAATTCCCCCTACAAGCAGTGGCTCGTAGGCGGGTTGGTGGTGCTATGTGACGTGGCAGCGGTGGCGGTGGCAGAGGTTGCTGTTGGGGGTGTCGAGTTGTTGTTGCTGGCCGTTGCCATTGCCACATAAGAACAGAACCCGTTGCCACCCTGCGAGCAGAGGCTCACAGTGGCAGTGCAGGGTGTGTTGTTCAGTGGGTGGGCGACGCCGTAGTCAAGATGTGAGAATCTAAAAGAAAAACATTTAGTTAGTAAGAGAAACGACTCAACTAATAATGATATGAAAGACTTATATGTGGGCCTGAACGATGCTAGTTGTCATTCAGGCCCCTTGCCTTGCGTTGGTTTGTTTGGGTGGTGGTGTGCATGTCGTTGGTGAGTGTGGAGGGTAGCGTGGGAGGTCGACGAGTCTTACAGTAAACAAACACGTCCACTCCACGTGATGCAAACAACACGTATGTGTTCGTTTACTGTGAACAAACAAGTACAACTACTACAACGTATATAAACCCCAGCAATTCGCTGGCCTCCCCCTTCATAGTTTACTTATTAGTATGTTAGTTTAATATTTTATAAGGGATCTAAGTTAAGTGTAAAAAGACCGGTTACAACCGGTTACAACCGGTTTTGTAACGGTTACCGAATGTTTTCAAAACAAGTTAACCGTTAACCAAACCGTGGTTTCGGTTACTTACTTTTTCAGAAAAATGGACCAGACCGAAGCATGGACCGCGGTTTGGTCCAGTTCGGTCCTCGGTTTAGTCAACTGAACCTTAAAACACTAGGGATAACACCGGCAATCATGAGGACAGGATGAACAAGGGGATGAGGGGATGAGAACGAGGGGGCAGCAACTGTGGGGGCAAGGGGACAGTGACAGGAATGATGAGGATGAGGACAATGGCCCCAGCACCCACCCCTGCTGCTGTGAGCAACTGCTCACAGGGTGGAAAGTGGGTGATAATGGACAACAACGATGGGATGCCCTGGCCCTACCCAGCCCTGACAACAACAATGATGCAATGTCATTGTCGTCATCAGCTCCTGTACTCAAAGGAGCCTGCAATTGTGGGTCTCCTGAGATGCAGGAGCTGTTACATGATGGGAGATGGCAGGTCAACCCATACCCACCTGACCCATGGCTCATAACCTGTGGGTTGTGGGTACAGGTATGGGTATGCTCGAAAGTACCCACAGGTTACCTGTGCTGATCCCTAGGTAGAAGAGTATTATTTTTGCCCATTTAAAAATGAAAACCATCCCATTGGAAGGTTTTGGCATGGTATGAACTGCAGACAAAATAGTGAGGAATTCATACCTTTGACACATCACTTAGCTGGTGGAAAAAACCTCCTTCTTTCACTCCTCTTAAACCTCTGGAAAGTAGATGAAATTGAACCTAGGTAGATGGGTATTATTTTTGTCCATATAAAACCATCCCATGGGAAATTTTTGGCATGGTATGAACTGCAGACAAAATAGTGAGGAATTCATCCCATTGGCTCATCCCTTACAAGTAGGGAAAAAACCTCCTTTTTCACTCCTCTTAGTGGTAGATTTTCATGACAAATCCTGATGAAACTTATTTCATTTTGGGGATTATCAATACATGAAAACTATACCATAAATATATATTTTTACACCATTTAAATGGTTGATAATTGACTATAAACATGAGTCTTATATAATTTATATTTGCACAATTTAACTTGTATCATCTACTGAAATCCCATGGTCAACAGTCGACCAAAAGTTGATGCTGAGGAGAAACCATAAATTGTATAAGGTGACTGAGTTATGACATCAATACATGTGGGTGATTGTATTGTCAGGTCTTGTGGTGTAATGGTCTGAATGCTCTGGTTTTACATGTGTGATTGTATGAGGTTGAGAGTTCAATCCCTGGTAATTGTAAACTTTTATTATTTCTATCAGAGGAAATGTGTAACAGATCAACCTGGGGTGGGTGACCTTCACCCCCCCTATAGGTCACAAGGTTCACTTATGTAATTCTTAGTCTTTTTGCTTTAACCACTGTCTCTATGTTTGTGTAGTTTCCACTTCTCTATAGAAATGGGTCATATGCACTTGAGGCACCATCGAGGCATCAGGCTCACTATACACTATTACACTTTTTTGTGTATCTAGCCTCAGTGGCCTTGTTTCTGAGGCTATAGAGAGACTCTGGCTATACAGTGACTCTAGCTTTCCTCTGATACTCTGGGCTCTTCTACCACACGCTAGGGCTCTCAGGAAACCTCTTTTATTGCCTTGGTGTCAGTGGAAGGATTGGGAGAAGTTTGGAAGAGGTTTGGTGTCTATCTGCTGGAGGAGCTGGCATGATGATTGGGTCATATCTTGGGAATGAGGCTACCATTTTGTTAGGTCTCTTTTCTATCTTGCTCCCCTTTCTCAACAGGTTCTTTCCATGCCCTGTTGTCACCATTGCCCCCTCCTCCACCTCCGATGTTCGCCTTTTTTACAGTTTGGGCAATATCTCATGATCCGTGGTGCCGATTCCTTCGATTCTTAAAGATTCCGAATTGCCTCAATATCCCCTTTCAAACAATACCAAGGTTTATATGGTTCCATTTGGCGGTTCACACTCTGGACACCTCTGGATGTTTGTATCCTCATCCCCCTCTACCTCCTCAACCTCTCATCAAAATGGGCTGGTTTAGGGCTCATTTTCTTCGCATTTTGAGCCTTTTCCATCCTCCACCCATCCCCCATCACCACCCCTAGTGGTTCTCTCAGAATCTTGGATTCTATGGTTGCAGTGTCCCCTGGGACTTCTCTATATGCTCTATGCATGGGTGTGTAGAATTATCCACATCCTCCATCCCTGGTGTTTCTGACCCCCATTCACCACTTATCATATCCAGTTTGACACCAACATCCACTCATTGCATATGCATATCTCAGTGGTGCGAGCAGGTTCTTGAGGAGGCCTTGGCTGCATGTAATATTCATACCCTACATGCCTTGCCTATATCACCCTGGCACCTGGGCATTTACCTAGGGGTGGGACCTTTGCCTAATTGGAACTGGTTATCAATCATACACAGGATGTATTCCTGGTCATTCCTATTATCCATATTTCTATCTTGACACCACTTCTCCAACAATTTGAATCAACTAGGTTTCATTTTCTTTTCTTTTATGGGCACTTAGGGTATGTTTACATATGCTATATGTTCATATCTTTTCTTTTTTTCCTATGGTTAAGATTGTGGATACAATCTGAAGAGGGGGTATGTAATGGATCAACCTGGAGTGGATGACCTTCACCCCCCTCTATAGGTCACAAGGTTCACTTACGTAATCCTTAGTCTTTTTTTGCTGTAAACACCATCTCTACACTTGTCTAGTCTCCACTTCTCTATAGAACTGGATCATACACACTTGAGGCACCATTGAGGCATCAGACTCACTGTACACTGTTATAAAATGTTTGCAAAATAGGTTTGTGCTATCTAATTACAGTAATATTTTGCAAAATATTACCTCTGAATTAGAGTTTATGTTGCAAGTGATTGGGTATATACTATCAAAGGTCAGATACTCAACCACCTAAGGGTTCCTGGTGGAATGTCAGTGAATCAAAATGCTTACATATCTCAAGCTTTGGTCAAATGTCCAGCACCTATGTTAGGAAGGACTTGAGATACTCACCACAATTCTTGAATCAACCATGCAGCCCTTATGGGGATTCTCTGACAGAGGGTGGGAAATTGAACAAACCTAAGAACTTGGCCAATCAGAGGAGCTTAAGGCTCATGTGGGTTGAAACATAAAAGATGAGTACAATTATACAAAGGACTACCAGTATCTACGACATGAGCAAGTTTCAAGCCAAGAGTCAAAACATTGATGCTGGGTGAGGCATTGCCATATCGGGGGATCAGGGTCTTAGAAAACATGCCAAAACACCACATGGCCACTCATCAACTGATCATATCTTGAATTGAGTGATCCTTGGCAAATTTGCATTCATCTTGATAACTTTCTGTATGTAAATCTTCAAATGTAAGCATACACTGTCATAAATGGTTTGCTGCCTAGCCACTAAATACTGAAATGGCTGAGTACCCAGGGTGGCAGAGTAGGTGACCCTTGATAGTAGTTGAAGAATTTATTGCAAAAGATTAACCAGGAATATTAAACTAGTAGGACCAGGACCAAAGGTCTGGTTCTATCAGTTACAGTTCAGTTCAGTCTTGGTCTTTTTCTGGTCCTTGTGACTGGACCTTTAAGCACTAGATATGTGCAATCCAAGCTAATTTCATGCCTTTGGTACTACCTGCTGCTTTACAAGCTTCCAAATTGATCATAAGTCTCAAAATATGCACATCAAAGTGTCATGTTGTAACAGGAATAGTAGTATGCATACTATTATTCTGGGACTATTTACTTCTCTTGTTTGGTATTGTTTAGGGACATACCTTTTGACTTACAACCATACTTAGCTATCCAATAAAGTGGACTCTGCTCAGTTAGTATAAAGTAAGTCCTAAGTACTCTAAACCAGTAAATAACCATTACATTTTTATGAGCTAACCAGCTAATTGGAAGCTGTAAGCTTACCAGCCCAGCAAAATAGACACCAGAACCAAATATAGTGATGCAACACCATCATAACAAGATGAATGATGACTGTGACCACTATTAGTGCTTTAAGGTCTGGTTCGGTCCAGTTTTTTTGCCCTTCTGGGCAAAAACTGGAGACCGAACTGGTTATATATTTTTCGACATACTACTAAACCACAGACTGAACCACGATGAACCAGTCATCAGTGGTTTGTCTGCAGTGTATGCACTGGTTTTGCCCAGTCCAAAACCGGACCCAGTCCCAACCAGTTCCAGACTGGTCAGGACCGGTGTTGGGTCGAGAATACTACCAACCAACTATGTCGTATATATTATATTATATGTAAATGAGGAAGAATAAAAATGACCACCCCACAAGCAGCCTGAGAGGCTCATGGAGCTGGGTCGTCATTCATCATCTGCTGTAGTGGTCTTCATCATCGTCATCATCCTCATTGCTCCCATCATCCCCATTCTGTCCATCATTCCCACTATCCTTGTCATGGTGCTTGCCAATGTCATTGTTGGCTGCTAGTGCCTGTGATCCACCCTGCAAGCAGTTGTTCACAGGGGGCAGGTGCTGGGTTGTCCATTGTGGTTGGGGTGTACTATGGCCACTTCTTGTGTTTGCATTGACTTGCTATCCACCCTGCAAGCAGAGTTAGCTGGGGGAGGTTGTGACATGGTGGGGAGTGCTTACCTGGGGGTACTGTGTTCTCCTTGTCATCCCCATCCCTCGTTGTTGGCTGTTAGCACCCATGATCCACCCTGCGAGCAGTTGCTCACAAGGCTGGGGGTGGGTGCTAGGTCCTTGTCGTCCTTGTTGTCATTTAGTGCCCTGTTCTTCCCATTTCCTAAGTCATTGTAGTCATCATTTGTAGTACCTGCAATGCAGGCACTGGTAGGCCATGTCATTGTCATCATCAACTGCATGCACTTGCAATCCATTCTATGAGCAGTGGCTTGCAGGCATGGGGCAGGTGTGTTGTTGGTTCTGGGTAGGTGTTATGGGGGGTTAGTGATGTGGCACAGGTGGAGCAGTCGGGTGGTGCTTACCATCATTGGGCATTGGGTGGATCGTATGGGCACACATCATTGCCAGTAGTATAGTTCCTAAAAATGAACAAAATGGATTTAGTTTTTATCAGCATGAAACAAAAGAAAACAGACCTAGGGCCCAAATGATGTCCATCATCATTTGGGCCTGTTTTTGTTGCTTGTGTCCTTGTTAGTCAGTGTGGTGGTGGGCATGGGAGTGGCAGCACTAGGTGTTGACGAGGTGGTAGAGGTGGGACGAGGGAGGGAGGCAGCGTCATTGAGGGTGGTGGTGGTAGGATGAGTGTGTGTGTGAGAAAATAATGTAAACAATCACCTACCTTGGCAACCAGCAACATGATCTGAAACTGCAGTTCCAATTGGTGTTAACCAGTTTTGGATGGTCCAGAGAAATCACATGATCTGCCAAAACTGCAAACTGCAATGTCTCAAACATTCGAAAACCATAACCGAAAGTCTGGTTATGATCAGTGAAAGTTCGGTCTGGTTTGCAGTTATTTTGTGGTCCTATGCACTGGACCTGAAAGCACTAACCACTATGCAATCAACAACCATGCAGGCAGGAGGCATACAGCTGCTGACTCCTTAAAAAAACATCTTGACAACCCGAACAAACAGCAGTAGGAGAGTTGAGAGCAGGAGAGAGTCCCAGAGTAGACTCTCTAAAGGCAAAGGAACATGAGGCTGGACCGATAATGATGGTGCAAGCACCATCATCATTAATGCCAGCACTGACCAGATTCACTATGCAAGTACCTAAGCCACAGGGACCCGGTCAACGAGTGGACAACAGACACACATCTGGCACACCAAACGCATTCATATCTGAATCTTAAAGGGACCTTCCACCACACTTTCCATTGGCCCTGGCATTCATGTCTCTGCACCAAACCCCAAAAACTCCGGAAGCTCAGATCAGACGACAATGTCTAGCCTCAACATCCCACTTACTGCATATACTGGAACACCTACAACCCAATGCCAACACTGACAACACCAATGCAGATAGAAATGCAACATTGAATAGCAAAATCAAGGCCAAAGACCATATAGACACACTGAACTGATGTGATAACATACTATGGAGGAAAGGCCCATACACGAACCCACACCTTCACGAAAAGGTTAGAAAAGCTGCACACAACCAAACAATGGAGGTCCTAACCCTCATGAAGAAGAAGATTGACCTGGCCTTAGAGATGACTACAAGGACATGTATCTTGACATCTTCAAGACACTTATCATGAAACAGATCGCACAGAAGAAAGCAGATGTGGCCACTGTGTAAGAGCCCATATTTATACCTGTTTGGATGACAAGGACTATTACCACTCTTGGATTGCTTAGCTAAGTAAGATTTTCCACTGTCACTACGATTACTAGCAATTTCACCATCTGGTCAAGCTCTGGTAACTTGTGACTAGGAAAGCCCCCAGTAAAGGATTACCACCTTTACACTTTCTTGAGCTTCCAGCAGGAAGAACTAGACGAGCGAACTAGGCAACAAAACCCCACTCCCCTCTATACCCATGAAGCAGCTGTCATATGACAACTTTGAGAAGCATCCCTGAAATGGCTCAGGTAACGACACCCGAACAGCCACCGACGGTGCCACAAACGAGAGAAGCACAAGCACTTCCCAAACGCAGCGCAATCAAACCCGCCATGTCACGACTGGTGGACGAAGTAGGGGGATTGTCAAGTGATACACGCTCAACGGCACCCCCATCGAAGTGAGAGGAGACTGGATAAGGGACACAGAAACCTGACCCAGGAGCACTCACCACACCAACAGACAAAGTAAAGGCCAAGGGATCACAGATACCGAGCCCGAGACCTACCTCGAGTTGGAGCGCTCCCCCGCTTTTTACAATAAGAACGAATGCTACAAAAGGAACTTCAGAAGCATCCAGCAATGCAACGGCTCACAACCAGGATGCGCAGGTGCAAGTTACGCCGGCGGACGAAGAACCCCTGAACCACGGGGATACACTACTAGTGGAGACCCAGCCCAGCATTACGTCGCAGGAGCAGTCCCCATCGCAAGAATGGGAGAGCATCAATGGCGCTAACCTCACCACTGATGACGAACTGCCTGAATGCAACACGATACAGGAGAGCAGAGAGGTGGGCATATGGGCAGTATACAGGGTAAAACAGTCTAAGAGGAAAGAGATCCTCCGTCAGACTGCTATGTCTAGCACATATGACGTGACCATGAGACTGAAGCGAGAAATAGACACAGAGGAATGGACCAAAGTATATATATCAATACTGGAGTCACTAGCAGTGAACTATGCAGAAGTTCGAGGATGGGCAAATTCAACACAGTCGAATTCACCAGTAAGCCCAATAAAAGTAGAAAGTACCCAAATGCATGGAATGTCAGCGATAGCTGAGAACATCACTTCAGGCGATATCCGCGGACTTCCACATAGGCAGAATGAAATGACAACCACCGACATCGCCATTGAACACACGATGGAACAGATGGAAGCTCCCAAGCAACTGAAGGAGTCATCCAAAACATATAAACGATGTCAGGACGCAGAGGGTGCGGTGGAGACGGCTGAGGTGTCTCCTCGCAGGACACGCTATGGTGCGGTTGTATAGTGATAGCCTAAGCGTCGTGACTCTGTACATGTGTGACTAGCTACTGACTACATGGTCACATGACCTGGAGTAGGGTGTGTGGGACACCCTACTCCATCTGCCCACATCCAAAAAGGCGACGTCCTCGTCACCACAGCAAAACAAAAATGCAAAACAATAAGTAACAATAATATAGACAGGTGAACTCTATGGTTGGTATCAAAATAAAGTAACGAAGAACTCAACAAGTTGGTGCCCATCCCAAAGCATGAAGAGCTCGACTCAAGTTAGCAAGGCGGGGGTCATGATTCTAGTCAAGCTTCAGAGGGGGAGGAGCATGAGGAGCAGGTACTACCCCAAAGGGCACAGTAACAACAGGTCGTCCTGGTCCAATACCAGAGGGGTGACATCAGGTGATAAAAGGTTGGGGCTGAGGTGGTGGGACTGAGTAAAAAATTCCTCGATGCTGTAAAAAAAAGGGTGGGATTTGTCGTCGAACAGTGTCATATCATCGAGCACGCCTGTGCAAGGACTGAAATGGGCCCGGGAGGTTCGAACAAAGGCTAGAGAGATCTCGTGGGGGTGCAGCTGCAGCAGGTGGGGGAATGGGGAGGGATTCGGCATCCTCTGCCCAGTCGAAACACACAGGAGGTGTCAAAACGGCTCGTTTCGGGGGGGTTTGAGGCAAGTTGAAGGGATGGGGCAGGGCCTGAGGGGGTTCTGGTGGCTCTGGGGCTGCGGCGTGTGGTTCTGAGTGGGGCCGAGCTGGGGGGGACGTGGTTGTTGTCGACATGCACATTGATGACGTGGTAGAGCGCGTGGGCGTGTGATGCGTCGTTGTGGGCTCGGGGGGCAGAACGGGGGCCTGGGGAACAAGCAGGGGGGAACTGGAAGGTGTAGGGGACCTCCTGGACTGTTGTTGAGGGCGGTGTGGCCGGCAGCAGTCATCCGTCGAGTACATGACGCGTTCTGATGAACGTGTCTGCATGTGATCGCGTACCTCCGTTTGTTGGGCTGTGGATCGTCGTTGTGGGCTGCTGCATGCCTGAGTAGTTATCTCCGAGGTGGTACTAGTCGTCTGAGTGCTGGCTGTGGTTCTAGACGCCATTTCCGGGACCGTTGCAGTGGGTGGCATTGGCGTAGGTGACCGTGACGTGGCAATGGCAGAGTGTGGCTCAGGGTGCGAGAGGATGGGCTCGGGGGCCTGCTGGAGTGTTGTGGGTCGATCCGGCAGTGTGTACCATCATTTTCGAGGGGCTGTGGGCTGGTTTGAAGCTGGGGACAGAGTAGTGGTGGTGGTTGACGACGGTGTTGACGCTGTTGATGGCGGTTGTGCAGTCGTCATCAATGATGACGTGGCGGATGGTGGAGGTGTCGTCTGGGTGTCAGCGTCGATGCAGGCGGTGGAAGGTTGGGGGATGGCTTCTGTGGATGTCCCCGCGTCTCTCAGTGGGCGCGGCGGCTCGTCACAGGGTGCCATTTGGGTAACGGTGTCGGCAGAGGTGGTGGAGGTGGTCTGGGTGCTCGAGTCCATGGTTACGCTGGGTGTTGGCTCCGTTTGTACCCCCTCATTGATTCTGAGTATCCGGTGTTCCTCGCACTTGTCTGGGCCATGCCTCGTCTCCCAGGCCTCGCAACGGCGTCGGCAGAGGTGGTGGAGGTGGTCTGGGTGCTCGAGTCCGTGGTTACGCTGGGTGTTGGCTCCGTTTGTACCCCCTCGTTGATTCCGAGTATCCGGTGTTCCTCGCACTTGTCTGGGCCATGCCTCGTCTCCCAGGCCTCGCATTTGGCTTTCCTCCCTTTCTCGTATGCTAGCTTT
>QFEU01002663.1:0-18452 GCA_003316345.1 Tricholoma terreum
AGTACAATCCGATGTTGGGAGCATTGGATGCACAGGTGGATGGAGGGTTACATGTTACAGATCGGGACTAGAGACAAAAGATGCTCAGCTGGAGGTCAGAAAATTCAGTTCTGCGAAGTACAAATCACACAGAGGTATCCCAGAAGGCATTGCTCGAGCTTTTGATTGATTATATACAGCCTCTATGTCCACACACCAATTTGGCCCTCTGTCAAATATTTTACTCACTCAATTTTGATCCAAATAAAAATCAGTCTTGGGGATTTGTTTCTACCACTGAATTCAGTGAATAGAGCATTTTTGCAAGAGGAAAAACAAGGGGGATTTTTTTAAAATGGGACAAATTTTTGCACAAAACAAGTGGTGACTATGTAAGTGAACTGTACTAACTTGAAGTAGCTTCACTAACTATAGTAGATACGTACTAAATTGAGTGTCCGAATTGGTCGAAAAAATCACAGTATATTTTGGTGGGCACATCTAGCTGTGGAAATAAATGGGGATCCCGAACAAGGCTTTTTTTTTAGTTAAAGAGTTACAACACTTCGACTGCAGGAGCTGACGAGCCATGCTTTAGCTGGATAATGATTATTTATGATGCTAGACCATGCATCAGTGGTGTCACAGACGTTGGTGATAGCTCGGGAAACTCACAACAAAGACATGCGCTGCAATTGGATGGTCAGTCGCGGGTTACATTTATATCAAGTTATTCACATACGTATCGGAGCACGCTCCCTTTTGTTTCTCCAGGGCACAAAGAACGTCGCATGTGAGTTGAACATAGCCACCACAGTAAGTGGCAACTTCACGGGGCAGGTCAGCCGCGGGTGATGGCACAGGATTAGCATAGGTATAGATGCTGAATAGTGTGAACGTGGCGATGACACACTGAATGAATCGCATTGTGAATGTGAGTGGTGTAGATGACAATGAGGGGGTGAGTAGTATCGAAAAGACTCACCAAGTTAATATACGCAGCTGGCTTACCATATTGTCCGACTCATCGTTCACCGATTGTCCGGTACGCTGTCCGTATCGTGGCGACGTAGAGGTCGTAGATACGTCACGGCGGACATCCCTAAGGCCGCCTGGACCCCGACCCCGACTCAACGCAGCACGCTAAAATCATAATTAAACTGCCAGGGTTCAGAGGGTGAAGTTTACTTCAGCGAAAGCGATGCGAGGATCATACTCATTGTTTCTTCATGGTATACAAAATGTGTATTGAGACAGGTACTTTTCGGTATTAAGAAGAAGAATTGACAGCAAGGAGGTACAGCGGGCTTTGCAAAGGAAAGAGTATATTGCTGAGAATCGTAGGTGAGTGATGGTTGTACGATGCCGATGCCGATGCTGATGCGAGAATGGGAATGATGAGTGTAATATGTACGGATAAGGATAAACAAGACAAAACTATATGCAGTGGAAAAGATAAATGAGGAAATAAGATGGAAGGAAAAAGTGTGAGGAGCAGAATAAATGCATGCGTAAAAGCGCAGATAGGATTTGCAATGTTCGTATGCGATGCAGATAGATAGATAGCAAGTGGCGAGTGCGTGGTCTCCATTTCATGACCGAATATGAAAAAAACTCGACTGCGGCCAGGACACCTCAACGGGCCTCGGTGTGGCGGTGGAGCCCGAATGCTGTTAGGGATGCAAGATTAGGAAGGGGAAAATACAATGCGTGCGCATAGGTCACGTTGTGTTACACGAGTTCGAGGCGTGGGGCGCTGCCTGAGCGGGTCACTTTGCTGAAGCGCTCGCTTGTAGGGGAGGGCGAGGTGAATGTGAATGCGGCGTAAATTTGTTTACGCTCGGGGGTGGAAAAGTGGGAAGGCGATGAGGGTAGATTGATTGATCCTACAGGCAATGACGAGCCTTGTGGCGGTGAAAAGTAGTCACGGATCTCGGGTTCTACGGACGATGCCTGCGTTGGGAAGGTGAGGTATGAGCGTGCATTCCTCAAAGGGTACATAAAGCGAACAACAAACCTTGACGGGGCAAAACTTGGCATTCTCGTTACACGAAGGTGAGACCTCGAATGAGGCACTTTGCTCATAGGCTTGGGAGACGTCGGCGAGAGGCTTGACTGTCAACTCATAGCACCGCGAGTCGATGTCAGCTTGGGTAACACGAATGTGTTCCTTGTCGTCCACTTCTTCGTCAAGCTTAGGCATGGGGGACACCTTGCGCGACGGTGCCTTCTTCCCTTTTCGCAGTTTCCCATCCTTCCTCGAAGATCCCTTGTTCTTCACGGCCGATGCCGACGAGGATGATTTACGTTTCTTCGCATCAGGCTGTGACCCCTTCGACTCCTTCTGCTTTTTATGCTCGAGAGGCATGGGTACTTTGGTGACGAGCACCGAGGTCTTGCGTTTCTTGATATTGTTGGGTCCCACACATTCGCCAGTGACAGGGTGAACGTTTTCCTTTTCGGCGGTCGTTAAGGTGGCATGGCTTGATGTTGCTGAGTTAGTTGTTGCTGATAGGACTGCGATGGCGTTAGATGACCTAGGTATTGGTAGATCTATGGATGGTGTATCCTTGAAGACGGTGAATGTACGAAGAGACATCAGATTATGTCGGATAAAAGCCCACTGATATGAGGTTTGAAGACGTCGGAAAGAGTACAAGGTCAAGCCAGCTCATGAACCAAACACAACTTAAATTTCTGATTGCCACGTGCCTACAAAATGTAAACAACCGACAACGCGACCACCCCACGTGTTCCTCAACCTTTCGCGTCATGTGCCTCGACAGGACACGCGGGATGGCTGAGAGGCATGCCTGTCTTTCTAGTATTTTGGTACGTATTGCAGGAAACCAATCCCGGGCCCGCAGAGGATGACGTACCTGAACCTAGAGCTCCCAGAGTCCCAGAATACCACTGGAGCAGTTCATTTCAAAGTCGACCGAAGTTGGAAAGTTGTTTTCCAAGGCTATTGTTTGGTCATACATCCCATCACGCCACAAGGTCATGTCCAGCCGGTGGAGGTCAACTGGATCACTGACGATCGAAAATATTCTATTTGTACCTTCCATGAAGCTAAACTGCGAACATGTGGTCCAGTGAACTATACTCCAGACCAGAATTTCATGATAAGCTTGTTTGCACGCTAACTCAGGTTCTCTCCGGTGGTCTCCGCTACCATATTTCAGCTCCAACTCAATGCCGCTGCAGTGGAGTTTTGGCATTTTGCGTTTTTTGACCCTGACCCACTCCATTTATAGGTTTATCCAAGTGAGGAAAGCATATTTCCATTTGTTGTGATCCGATCTCCGGCTGTGATCTTTTCTGCCCTGTACGCACGGGTCGGGGTGGTATGTACCCTGCTTCACACATACATTTGAGTTCTGTCTATCATCAAAGTCAACGTGTCCCATAGCTATAAGCGGACATATCACAGATCTCTTCCTCCTCCACTCCTAAAATGAACATTGCATGCTGACACTAAAAATGGAGAAAATTGACCTCGTCACCTTTCAGCACGTTAACACCACTCGTAATGTCGTCGGGTTGTTGACGCATCATCGCATGTTCGGAACCTGGTAAGTACATTTGTTTTGATACCTCATGTTTAACACGCACCCAAGGGACGTCAACCACGTTCACTTCTGATTGGCATAAGCGCGGCTCCATTTATAATGCACTTCTCTCGTTCTCTTCTCGTTCTCTATCTCTAAGTCCTCATTAGCACCGGTGTGCACTTCTTGGTCATTGACCTTTTCGTTCTACATACAGCTTCTATGTCTTCGAAGACCCCCGCTGTATCTGGTATTCACCCTCCCGTCGGAACTCTCATTGACGGAGATTCCCTCGAACTCGTGGAAGTCTTAGGCGTAGGCGGGTATGGTGTTGTATACCGTGCCGTCGACGTTCGCTCTCCCCACCATAGGTCATACGCTGTCAAATGCCTCGTGTCCCAGTCGCATCAGACTCACCGCCAGCGGCAAATCCATATTCGTGAGATCGCCCTGCACCAGATCGCATCATCTCACCCCGGTGTCATCACTCTCCATCGTGTCATTGAGGACTACAACCGCACTTATATCATCATGGACTACGCACCGGACCACGACTTATTCACGCAAATATTAAATAGCTGCCGCTATCTCGGGGACGACGCATTGATCAAGGACGTGTTCCTTCAACTGCTCGATGCAGTTGAGTATTGTCATAGTCTCGGTATCTATCACCGTGACTTGAAGCCGGAGAATGTTCTCTGCTTCGACGATGGCCTTCGCATCGCCATCACCGATTTTGGCCTCGCAACTACTGATAAGTTGAGCGAGGAATTTCGTACGGGAAGCGTCTACCATATGAGTCCAGGTCAGACGCTTCCTTGCCTCAGTGGTATTTCGCTGATGCTTCTTGATAGAATGCCAAGGTGGCCAGTTCGCAGTCACAGGGAACTACTCGCCTATGCACAACGACATATGGTCTTTGGGAATCATCCTCCTTAATCTGGCCACGGGTCGGAACCCCTGGAAGTCTGCGACTCCAGATGATCAGACCTTCCAAGCCTACCTCCGAGATCCTCTCGGATTTCTCCCCACCGTTCTCCCCATCTCCCTCGAGCTCAACGACATCTTGGTCCGGATGCTCGAAATTGATTGGAGAGAGAGGATGTCATTAGCCGAGCTGCGCCTTGCGATCGAGGACGTAAACAGTTTTTATTCCGACGGTGTTGTATTCGAGGGCAGCATGGCCCGCTGCCCTTGGGAATCAGGGATGGACATCGACAGCGACTCCTCGCAGGACACGAAAAACAGCGAGCTACCCGCCAAGTCGGAGCGGGCAGAGCCCGTCTCTGCATGGAGCAAAGAGTCGTCTTCGGACATTATCTTTGCTCGGCACTCAGGTGCAGAGTCCATGTCGTCGTACGGAATCCCATGGACGCAATACTCGTCCTGTGGAGCGACCTGGGCTTATGAGTCCCCGTCATCGTCGACGTCGGCGGAAGAAATCACGAAGAAGGCTGATAGGTCGGTAACGCCTATCTCACCTGTCTCCACAGAGACATCGCCCCCTGTTACGCCCAACAGTCTTGACGTGCTTTTTGGGAAAAATGCGAAAATGCCGCCCCGCAAGGTACTTACCATCGACACGAACTTTGCCCAGCCCATGTTCTACAACGCAAGTATGGTCTCGACGAAGACGTCCACTATGCAAACTGCGGTAGAGTATGATCCTTATTCCTCCTCGTTCTTCCTTTCCAGCACTACGTCTAACTCATACGCGTCCGTTACTATGCCCATATCCATGCCTGCAAGTTTTGCTTCGCTGGACGACAAGGAGATGGATTCTCCTTCAGTGTGGGCTTCTCCGACGACGAATATTTCCTCTCCATCAGTGTATTCGTCGGGCAGTAGCTCCGCCGACAGCATGGAATTCACAAGATCGACAACGCCCTCCCCGGACACGGCTTGGTCCGGGTCCGGGTCTGGCACACAGGTACAGTGCCTACCACAATCCCAGCCAAGTCAGACTTCCTCGCCCGTTTGTGATGTAATAACCGATGTTCTCTCTCCCTCAAGGCCTCCAATATTCCCATCCAAGAGATCCGATGATGGTGGTAACACCAGCGTCAGCGCTGGGACCGGGCCTAGGGCGAGCCCAAAGCCCAAGACGACTAGCATCTTCAACCCTATCAAATTTTTCCCTCGCGTATCGTCACCGACTCCTCCGGCGTCTCCACCAAATCCGAACCCAACGTCACAGGCACGACATACCTCTGAACCCCCAACGTCCTCTCCGCATGATCAATCGCCTCATGCGCCACCTTTCCCGACTCCCTGGTGTGTTGTGTCGGCGAAAAGGCAATCGGCTCGCCCGAACGCGACGACCCAGCGTGCTATGGCACGGGATCGCAGGATTTCCACTTTTCGTTCGCCCAGGAATTGGTTCACGCCCGGAAAATTCTTTGCCTCGACTGGCACACATTGAGTAGAGCTTTTAGGACTCCTCCCACCCTCGTTTTTTTTTTGTTCTCGGTTTTGCGATCGCATAGGACGGCACACACCCTCCTTCGTATTTAATTCCTTTCTTTTTCCACCCCCCCCCATCAAAGCATTCACAATACCGTTGGCATTAGCATTGTCATATCATCATCGGCATTATCATCACTGTCTCATCGCATATTATAGACATCATCGTCATCCCCCATATCATCTGTAAAAACACCCATTCTACAACACACACCTTGTCGTATGTACGATCGCATTTACTCTATTCATGTAAAAGTCGACATCACAATCGCTGTTTAGCATAAATACCTGAAAATAGATGGCAATAGTACAACCAGTGGACATACACGATATTTTACTTTGAAGCGATAGGTGACGTTTATCCGTTTAGTCAAAATTTCTGGGTAATGATGATTCCACACACCGATCGTTCAAGACAATACTAGAACAAATGGGGTCACTGTGGCAAGGTCGTTTCAAGATAGATGCAGCATAAAAATTGCCATGGGCCTGATTTACTAGATGATTGTCAGCGTACTCTCCGAAGAGTAGGTTGAGGACCCTCATTCGAACCAGGGACAGTCAATGAAAACTGCGCCTGGTATATATTTTCCTAGCGGGAACTTCATGCTTAACCCTAAACTATAGCATGCTAGCGGTGACTTTAACCGCCAGTCAAGTTGCCACCGTTGGAGGGGCGGGGATCGTTCGGCGCCTCGTCTGAATCGGGATTAAGCTGTCGGGAAAGTGTCTCGTATTTTCTTTACCTTTTTTTTTCAAGTTTCTGACTCCGTTTGCTCAACGTGGCGAATAAGTAATCACGACCTTGCTCTTCGGAGTAAGTGAACACAAAGTAACCCCCTCCTTGGGTCCGCAATGACAGGATCACTCGACAAATACCTTGAATTCCTCGGAGTCTGCTCGGCTGGCGACCACGCCCACCAGTGCCAACTGGAGATGCTAACGCCGCTTGCACGTATGCGATAACGCTTGGAGCCTTGATTCGAAGCAAAAAGGCCCTGAAACGCACGGTGTATTCAATTTGAGGCAAACCCGGTACCGATTGAGTTCGGACTTTGGTGAACACAAGTCCAACGTGAATAGAAAATTTCTGTGGTGCGTTTGATCGAGGTGATTATATATGAATTGGGCGTGCCCACCTTAAAAAAAAAAGTAGAGCCTAGTGATGCAATCGAGACGCTCGTTGGTCACTTTAACTTCACCAGGAATCCGAGTCCGGTTCCGAGAGTATCTCTTGTCTAGTTCCTAGAGTCGAGGGACCCTACACGAGTAACTGCTCCATTCAGTTCAGCACATACCCCGTAGGGAATCAAGTATCGCGTGAGATGACTGGTCTATGACAGCATGCAAGCAGGTAGACGTCTGCTTCGAAGACCCTGCGTACTGCACCTGATCGCACGTTGTCCATGGGTATTTTCGGGTGAAGGCATCTTGATGTTGACGTTGAAGGCACGAATCACGGTTCTTGGCATCTAGCAAGTCTCAGCAAATCCTCGGCAGATGAATTGAAATTGAATGGTGAATTATAAGTGTTATGAACGAATGTGCAAAATCCAAACCATCCGATGAGGAACAATCAACTGTCACTTCCTCAAGCTGATCAGCTGTCTGCCTCGTTCCCGTTCGACATCGCTCTTACTCCTTAGTCCACTCCCCTTGTTCAATTTTCGACCGGGCCCCCCGATGCCGTCACCCATCGCCAGCGGTGCATGCCCAGCCTGCAACACGCGGAATGCTGCCTTGATCACATTGATCGGGTTGCGGCTACCCCACACTTTGGCGCTAATATCCTTGATGCCTGCCGCCTTCAGCACCTGGTGTAAATTTGGGTTGCACCGCAACCCGAATCCGACGGGCCGCGGCCTCATTATGAGCTGCGTGGCCCCCAGCTTGGTGTTTATATCCGTCCAAATCGTGCGGTCCTCAAACCGCTCTACCCAGTCCATATTGCGTACGGCCTGTGCGAACGCCTTACTCTCGGCACTAGGTGCATCTTCGTCCTTGCCCTGCCCATACCCTACGAGCCCGTTGCCATTCCCCACGACCATCAGTACGAACTGACGGTGGATCTTGCCCTTGCCAGTTTGTTGCGTGATTCTGCGCCTGATAAGGGGAAAGCGGTATAGTTGAGACAGTTCTGACTGGGCCAGCGGAAGATTTTCCCGAGAGTTGGCAGATTCTTCAGTCTCGTCTGTTTTGGTCGGTACGTAGTCTTCGGAGTTGAAGTCGAAGCCGGCCGCCTCAGCGGCTTCAGTAAATATGGAAGTGTGATTACGGACAGTGACCTGGTTATGGTAGGGATTGTCTTTGCCCGGAGGGAAGTCTAATACGTCGCGAGAGTCTAGTAGGGGGTCGGGTGTCATAAGGTCCGGAAATGGGTCGTTGTCTTCTTGCTGTTGATGACCAACAGGGTCTGCAAATAAAGCATCGGTGGTGCGTACGAGATATCATTGGGGAGCTCTTACTGGCTATGTTATCTCCTGGAGCAGATAGTTCCGTAGTGTTCACAGAGTCAGGTTCGTGAGAAGATAGACCCGTGCCGAGATCTAGAAATGGGGCCAAATCACAGATGAGGTCAGGAGCATGAGTGTCACTTACCAATATCATCATTTTCATCGCCTCCGTAGTCTTCAGCGGCCTTATAGTTTTTACGATAGTCTGGGATTTCTTCAGCATCTTGATCTTCGCCTCCCAGTTCCTCAGCATTCTCAAGATCCTTGAGCTCTAATGCTCGCATCTCTGCCATGAGCGTCTCTTCTTCTTTGTCCTTTCCCTGAAGTCGATACTGGATGCCGACACCATGACGTGAAAGGAGATAGGCAATACGATTTAGAACCGTGATTTCTTCCTCTTCAGAGCCATTTCCGACAAGCAACAGCAAGTCTCGGAGTATCACCTGGTCCTTGGGATCCAACTGCTGAAGTATTCTCCGCACATCTGGCGTCTGAAGATAGGCCATGAGCTGGTCGGAGGGGTCTGGTAGTGACGGGTCGTCTAGGGACGGCATATGAACATAAGCATCTATGACGTTAGGACATGGCACATACAGTCTTCAATTTCCATCCAGTACTCTTCTGTTGGCGCTGTTTCCATATCTTGTTCGAGGTGCGATTTTGTGGCTCGTAAGGACATCTGTGAGTCGCCCTCCAATGAAGACGCGAGTATGCCTGGTGGAGGTGTGAGATAGATCGATGAATCGATGCACATTCATACCACTTGGTGTTGGATCGTCTTCTGGTGGGTTTGTGAGATAGTGGTTGACTTTCGTATACAGCGACTGCCGGTTGAAACTCTTTATGTACTTTGGCACCGAAGTTTCAATCATTGAAAGCCTGTTTTCATTCTTCGTAGAAAGAACTAGAGAAGCTATGGTCTTTGCTAGCTCATCCTCCGTCATCCCATGACGAAGGGAGGCAAACAGGCGGTCGAATTTGTCGTTTGGCACAGATGGTGAGCCCGAGCTGGCATACCTTCGTAGAGAAGAAGATAATGCTCGCCGCGCACTCGAAGGCGGTTGGACGCGTAGCACGCGCGAGCAGCGGCTTGAGCAGCTGAATTGTCGACAGAGCCGGTGCATGATTTGAAGAAAAAAGTCCACCAGTGGCGGTAGTATGTACCAAATTTAGCCCAATTTTCTCACTCTCTGCTTCTTCACATGCCAGAGTCTCAAGATAACTCGCAGTTCACTGCTGATTCAATAGCGTCGAGTCTAGAGGGGACGGACATAGCTAATCTCTACGGGGTCATCGATAAAGACAAGTGAGCCTCCAAAATGCGTCCGACTTAGTTGAGGCTCGGGTCTCTCATCTCGTCCTGCTTTGAGAAAGCGTGTATGGCCTCAATTTGTCGGTACCGGACGACGCGAGAGCAGTGATCAAGCCTTGGAATGAGCGGGACGATACCGCGAAGTTTGCGGATTCCAATGTCGATGACCAGGTTCGTCGTTCACATTTCTCTCCTACCTCAGTGCGTCTTACATCACCCCCCGTAAGCTTATCATCCATATACCATTCACACAACATGTTAGGCTAAAGTCGGTGTTGTTGAAACTAGGTGAGGCATTACTTGCACAGATTATCTTGCGACCATTTGACCAGGCGGACAGGCAGGGGAGAGGTCACGCCACGTCATCTCCGAATTTACGCAAACCACTCTACTATTATTGATTTCGCGGATGCAGAGGTGACGAAGCCTCATCTTGATATATCCCTTTTGGAAGGAGAGACTGGGGTAGTGGAATACCCCCTAAGAGTAGCGGCATTCACGAGCATCACGTCTCTCTCCTTGTTCTTCGTACGTCTGTGCTTCATCCTATCACAAATTTTACTGACACGTACATTCAGAGTGAATCAGTGGCCGAAGAGGTGTCGAGAATCTACTATATTGGCTTCAAGGGCGACATGCGATCGCCACTCAGGACTGTGGATTACAAACTCGAGGTTCCTGCCTCTAATGCTGCGGATGCACCACTCGTAGACAAGGTATCGGAGAAGACAGGCGGTCAGAGAACTACAGCACGATAGAGCCTTACTTCTAGATTTGTTCGTTTTTGCTCATAGAGTGCAGTGTATTGATATTTTGACTTGAGAATATTGGGAAGGGATGTAGAACGTGTGATTAGCCATGTACAATGCGTATACATTTGTCAGTACTTATACCTAACACTCCACTGTACTATGACTATGTGCCCCTCTTGTCACAACACAGGCGCCTTGCTGCTGGTCATTCCATTATTTTGTCTCTCTTCCAATTCAAAACACGATGTTCTTTTCTCTATTTCTCTCTCTGGCACTCATCACCGGACACCAGAATACTTGTCAGAAATTGGTCAGATAGCGACAGCACGTTCCGCCAGATTTATCACACAAGGCGGCCGCTGTTCATCTTCTCGCCTTCCTCATGCCGGGCTCAAAGTCACTATTTGTGGTCGTGGTACCTTTTCGTTGAACGATCCAGCCTTCAGCTCAATCGATTGTGACGTCCACACCAACGTGCGAGGAGATGGTCCATCATCCGGTTTCATCTCAGTGACTTTAGGTCTCATATTCGGCTGTGTTGCCCATCTCTGGGTGAATAAAAGAGTCGGTGATGCCGTAGTGCAGTTTTCTAAACTAGCATCATCCTCGGCAGGTGGGCGAATGGCGCGTCCTCTTCATCTACTAATATGCGTTCCTCGCGATCGGGTACATTCTCCCTCTATCATTCACACCTCTACCAACCAAATTCCCAGACTCGAACTAGTCATATATCCCTAGCTGTGGCGGTTGCCCTAGTAGACATGCTTCTTGGGTCAATGTATTCTCTTGTAATGAACTATGCAGGTCGTACCTCGATGGATGCTCAATCGGGTGGATCGTGGGATTCACTGTAGTGGGTAGTGCTTTGCTTTCGTTCATGACTGGCGTGTTCTCTTCAAAGGATGGAATCAAAAGTTTGCATCCGTTGTGAGTATCTCATTCGCTTTCTAGTGCTTTCACCCCTCGATGAGCTTCCTCTGATTGCAATGCTGATTTGATCTCATTCTACCGGTTTAACTTGGTCGCGATAATGTCTTTGATGATAGTGATGTGGGCGCTTGTTCCTAGGGTTAACCCTGCAAGATACAGCCCACAACTGAACTCTACAAGTTAATCATGCAATACAATCAAGCCAACAAGACAAATAATAAAGACGAAACTGTCAACGACAATATCAATGACTAATTGTTGGTCGACTGGTGGTCCCTAAAGCTCCCGCCGAATCATTGTTCTGGTTATCCATCAAAGGACGGAAAGCGACGGAAGTATGTGCTTCAGCTTACGGTCAGCTGGTAGGGGGTCTACGTGCCATAACATCCCGCGTACCTTGCTCAAATTAGCAGTATGACTCGATCTCACTGGCTTTGACAGATATAGAATTAATCTGTCCCAGTGGAGATACTGTGTGGCAGCGTCACGACAGTAGTAGACCCTGGCAAAAGCGCAGGGGTTATTCATTACGAAGCATCTAGTTTGATACGTCAGAGAGAACAATAAGAGTCAAAACAGCGTAAGTATCTTAGAATGAATGAAGTAAGGGGTTAAGGAATTGAATGGGAGCGAAATGGGGGTAGCCGGAAACAAGAAATTCGATGTGGGTCATTAATCTCTCGACGCGCTGGATATGTACCCCAATAATACGGAAGAATTCCGAGCGCCATCACCTTTTGTGTCGAGAGCGAGATTAACTGGCTATAGAGTAGTAAGGGAAGGGTGCCACTCCATCGGGTCGATCATCCATCTTCATCCAGCTCATCCTCACCTGCGTGATTGGCCACACGCAAGTGACCCCCCGGGCTGATCCCAAATCGCACCCCTCAGTTGCATTCAAATCCCTCTCGGAATGCAACTCTTCTGCCCACCATGCCTCTCCCCATTCCATCAACATCCGCGGGGGAAGCGCACCAAGAACTATAAGGTCGTCACCGAACCTATCGCCAGACAAAGGGAGGGAGAACTTGTCAATAGTACATGATATTTCACCAGTCAGTATAAATTGCTATCGTCTCACGCAAGGTCGACAAGCCCTAGTAAGTAAAACTTGTGGTAAGTAGAAAGGATCAACCAATCGCTAGTGACGAATCAATCCACCGAATCAGACCTGAGACGCTTCAAGACTTCATCCAGGTGACGATTCAATCCTGGTCTATAGGATATCCTCCTCTTCATTCTCTCCTCCACCCTATGCGCCTGCGCACACAACCCTGCCTGCACAAAACCTTCGATCACCCACCCATACACCACAAGCTGTGGCATCACCAGCCTACTCTTTCCATCCTCACGAAGGTCGCACTCGATCTTGGTCAACAACGCCATGGCTTTATCTACTTCTCCCACACGCGCATAAGCCCACGCGAGTGCAACGTCTTGTCGAACGTTGGGTTCAAGTCCCTTGGTGCGCATGTCATGCGGGACGAGCGCAGCTTCGTCCATACTGCCGCAGTATGCGAATGCCCTAATGAACGCTACGAATACGCGTGGGGACCCTTTGAGCTGGGTAGTGCTGGCAAGGTATGCGGTGTATAGTGTTCGGATAGTATGAAGCGGCTGTGAGAGGTCGACAGCGAGTGTGACGATGGCTTTGTAGATGATCCAACGGTCATGTTTGGATATCTTGAATCCTGGGACGGGGACGCTGATGGGGAGGTGAAAGTTCTTTGCAGAGAGAATGCGACGGAGGGTGTGCTCGAACACGGGGCTGAGGATGGAAGAGAGAGGGAAGTGTTGGATGAACAATGATATGATCCGCTTGTACTTCCCTTCAGACGCGTAAAGTCTAAGTTCGGCATGTACCCAGCTGGTGGCACATTGCCCTTTATGAGACATGGCTTTCCTTCGTAGAATTGATAGCGTACGAGGAGTCACGCCAGCAAAGAAGGCATTCCTCAGAAAGGGGAAAAACTCAGCCTCAGACGGTGGACGTGAAGCTGATAGAACGCGTTTGACAGCTCGAAGTCGTGTCGCAACTGCAGTACGCGACACTAGTATCGGCTTCCGAAATGGCAACGCCGTCTCAGTCTTCTGCCCGCGCAAGGATTGGGTATCATATGGGTTTGGTATAGAAGGCGTGGAACCCTGAGGCTGTGAATGCGAAGTGATGCGTCCCTTGGTATCACGCCGGGACTCGTCGCACGACTTTTGATGCTCCACCATGGCCACGGCCCCAAAGTGTTGTTTATCACGAAGCGATTGCAAGAGAAGCATATACGTCTGGTCCGGTAACGCAAAATCTCGCTCTAATTGAAGGATTTGGAGAGCTTCGTCCAACCATCCCGCTTGACAGCAAACTTCGATGGCAGCGATGCGGTACCATCTCCCAGCCGTTTTGACACCTTCTGGATGAGCATATCGGTGGTAATGCCGTATGGCTTCCTCGTAATGGAGGACGAAGTTGGCGCCTTCCGTAGGTGTGTCGAACCGGGCGACAAGGTTGACCACTTCATCGTAAAGGGGATGAATGTAACCTTTGCAGGCAGATAAGAGAGCGAATCTCTTTACCAACGGGCGACGGGTCGCCGGAGATCCAGAACGCAGGATGGCATTTCGGATGTCCCTGATGGGATTGGGGTTGTGAGTCGATTTGGATTCATCGATGTACGGGAGAAGGGAAAACCATGCCGTGAAAACGTCCATGCAAACATCTGGATCTTCTAATTGTAAAGCCGCAAGTGCAGCTTCTCGATAGATAGGATTTCGTTGTATTTCCACTCCGCTTTCTTGGAGCTGATGGCGTAGACGATCTGCAGCACCATACTTTGCCTCTTGAACTAGCTTGACGAGCGTCGAGTTTGCCTCTTCTACCTGCGGCCCCAAAAGGGCGGTGGGATTATCGTAAAGCCAGGCAGTCGTAGCTGCGCCCAACGCAAGATGTTGTGTGGCTGAGTCATTTGTAGACCCTCGGAATCTGAGTGAGCTATGTGCCCGACGAACTTGATGTGGTTCAATGAGACGAAGAGAACGGCGTCCGCAGGGCACAAAAGCTCTCATGTCATGTCTAGAACTTTTTATTAGCCGTACTCTTGTCGGAATAAACGAATATATAACTCACTTGCAATTACCGTTGGTGTGTGCTGTTGCAACTTGAGTCTTTTTGCTCGGAGTCGCTATCGTTGCGGGAGTTGCCGTGCCACCGCAATAACCTTTGTCTTTGTCTATGTCACCTTGATGTCACCGCGGTTCAACGTCCAATATGCACATTGCACACTGGCACATGTAGGAGGCGATTGAATATTTGCTTGAATTGCATCTACTACTATGCTTTTACTGCCAGTTGTACAAGTCAGTCTGACTGGGTCAGAGAGGTCACGTCAGGTGACTTGACTGGTCATGTTTTGCACATGATCATGACATGGGCAGATAATCAGAGATAAGCTCTGGAGATAATTGTTGATCAATGGAAATTCTCACAGGCCCTTGACCAATCATGACTTTCGTCAAAGTCACCCGACGACAGGTCGCCGAGGGTCTGACCTCGTCAGACCCGGGTCATGACAACGCTGCGGTACCGTACTGCAAAGTCATTTATCCCTCGCTGAGGGCTCAGGTCGGGATCCTCTACATCCCTATGGTTTCATCAGCATTGCCGTAGTATCAAAATAACCCCCAGTGGCATAAAAACGGCAGCGGAGGACCAGTAACAAAGGATGTCAGTTCGTGAGGTTTGATGCAGGCAGCACCAAAGTCACAGAGCAGCATCCCCGTTGTCTGTAATGAGCACGTTGCCAAAATGACAGCCGTTCCATAGGACACCACACTCGTCCACCCTTGCCAACGCGCGCACGATTTGGACTGCCCACATAACGCGGTCTGAAACGGAGCGGCGTTCGAATCACTTTCGAGCAAACGGGCGTATATCGGGCCCTTGCAGAGGCGCCGCAAGGTAAGTTGACCAAAATCGTTGACTTCGCGATATGGAACAATGTGCGAATGTGGCCCTATACTCTCGTATATCCTTCGTTCCAAATCGATGGTCCAGTCTTGATGTTCGTCATCGAGACTAGTCACGAAGTTCCATCGTATGTGGACTAGAGCGGCGCGTGATTATGCATTATGGTCCGGGTGTCTACTAGTAGAAGCATTTAAAAATATTACCTAGATTTTTCATATCCTCATCCACTGGTGGGGGAAAAAACTTCAAAAAAGGCAACCATGAATCCGTGCCAGATCCTTCAATCTGGAATGTTGCCATCCAGATTGAATATAAGTATGCGTGGATGTCAGTTCCACTCCATCGGCATCAATCCTTTGAGACGAAACGATTTGCTTTGAACTAACGGGTTCCTTGCCTAATCCCAAGAAGGACTAGGCTTGAACTTGCTAAGAATGGCGAACGCTCCAAAAACTTGCTCGCCGATGTCAGCCGTAACTGAGTAGCTCGTGACTATGTACCTAGATAGCGATCTAGGAACGGCTCATATTTACGTATTAGATTCTGACAGATAGATCTCATGGTGAAGAACTGCTGATCGGATATGACAGTGATATGACTCTGATATGTCGAGGGAACATTCCTCGAGCTATTTGGAAATTTCCAAACCCCTTTGCGGAAGACTGGACGAGTATAGATTGACACCTTTTTAACATCCTCATGCTCAGGAGTCAGCTGCAACATGTCAGAAATCGAACTTCAAGTCCAGCATGATTCCATCCATCGAAAGCCGGTTGTTGATGATTTCGAGACACCAGTTCTATCGAAGGGCGATCATGCGCCAAGAGAGGCCAACGTCGTTTCTCATGCGGACAGCGTAGAAACAGTCATACCTACGCCATCCCAGGCGCAGATTGTCAAGGCTCGGATTCAATTTATCTCCCTTTGCTGGACCTTGTTCCTCGCTGGCTGGAACGACGCGTCGACAGGACCGCTGCTACCAAGGATCCAAGAAGTTTATCATGTATCATTTTTCTAGATTATCAAAAAAGGACGCGTTGATGCATACATCTACTTTTCTTGTAGGTGGGCTTTGCCGTGGTCTCACTGATTTTCGTTGTAGCCTGCATAGTAAGCTATAATAATTTGAATGTGTTTAACTTTTCTCGTGTTTACGCACCTTGCGTCAGGGATTCATATCAGGGGCTTTAGCGAATGTACCACTATCCGAGAAACTGGGTTTGGGGAAAGTCAGTATCTTTGAACGTAAAAACCTCTGCCTTTTGATGAACACCTCGCCAGTCTCTTGTTATAGGTTTTTCTTCTGAATGCTCCATGCAGGTGGTAAGAATTCTAACTCGAGGTTAGGTTCTCTCTGTCAGTCGGTCGCCTACGCATTACAAGCTGCCGCGTTTCCCTTCCCCATGTTCGTCGTCTGTTTCGCCATCAACGGTTTCGGATTAGCAGTCCAGGTCAGCCACTTTTCTCAAAGTCCAGGCGCTCAAACCTCATCCAAATCTTTTGATAAAGGATGCCCAAGCAAATGGCTACGTTGCGAGTCTCAAAGACAACGCTGAAACTAAGATGGGTATCCTCCACGCCGCCTACGGTGCGTCAGGAACTTTTTTCAGGCGCTTGCTGATGTAGATCATGATGCCGGATTTTAGGTGCTGGTGCGTTATGTGCCCCTCTTGTCGCCACACAGTTCGCACAGTTGCCTCACTGGTCATTCCATTATCTCGTCTCTCTCGGCATCGCAATTTCAAACACCATCATTCTTGTTGTTGTCTTCCGGTTTAAGACACAGGATGGTATGCTCTTTTCACTATTTTCTATCTGGCATTTATCGATACACACCAGAATGCTTGCAAGAAATTGGTCACACTGCTCCGGAACAAGGGACTAGTAGCGACAGCATGTTCCGCCAGATTTTAACACACAAGACTGTAAATCTTCTCGCCTTCTTCATTCTCGTCTATGTCGGGGTCGAGGTCACTGTTGGTGGTTCGTGATACTTTAGCTTTCGTTCAACGATCTAGCCTTCAACTCAACCTTTAGGATGGATCGTGACGTTCATTATCAACGTACGAGGAGGCGGTCCATCATCTGGTTACATCTCTACTGGCTTTTTCAGTGGTATCATATGTCCTTCCAACTTTGACAAACACAATAATCAGGGATCTTTATTCAGGTCTCATGTTCGGCCGTGTTGCGCTTCTCTGGGTGAACAAAAAGGTCAGCCGCGGGGGATACACGCATAGTACAAGCCTCCAAACTAACATCATCCTCTGCAGGTGGGCGAACGGCGAGTCCTCTTCATCTATGCGCTCCTCGCGATCGGGTACGTTGTTTATCTATCATCTACACCTCTACCAACCCCATTTCCCAGACTCGAACTAGTCGTATGGTTCGTTCCCTCGCTCGTCGGTGACGCTGTGGCGGTTGCCTTAGTAGGGATGCTTCTCGGGCCGATGTATCCTCTTGCAATGAACCACGCAGGCCGCGTCCTACCTCGATGGCTACTCACAGGCTCAATCGGATGGATCGCAGGATTCGGCCAAGCAGGCAGTGCATTGCTTCCTTTCATGACTGGCGCGTTCTCATCAAAGTATGGGATCAAGAGTTTACATCCTTTGTGAGTGACTTTCCCCTTTTATCCTGCACGGATAAGTCTCTTGCGGCGATACTTTTTGATTGCGCTGCTGATTTAATCCTATCCCCAAGGTTGGTCGTGATGATGACGGTGATGACGGTGATGTGGGCGCTAGTTCCTAGGGTACCATCGCGGAGACCAGATTAAATTCGTGGCTGCTTCCAAGATTCGGCGATTTCCCCTTCTGCATGTCAATTAAATTATCTGTACATTGTTGTGTATCAACTAGTTTTTAAAAGCTGTCATCGATCGTATATGTACGAGTCGTTGGGTAAATGTCAACGCCCTATCCTTTCAAGCCACGGACAACTGGCGACGTCGTGCCAGCTTGAATGGGGTCTAGAAGTTCAGTTGTAGTTACCTATACCAGCCAGACTTCTGCCAATGCAGAGGCTCAAGAAGCGCTGTTACATCCCATCATC